>VDFB02112543.1:0-30906 GCA_007258455.2 Sequoia sempervirens | reverse complement strand
ATCACCCTCCCTCTATCTCTATCTATTCATCCTTATCTCTTTATCTCTCTACCCCTCTCTATCTCTTTTGTCTCTCTTTCTATTTGTATATTTGTCATTATCTCCCTCTCTCTCTATATTTTCTTCCCTATATTTATCTTTGTCTCCTTAAGTGTGTAATGGGTACATTGAAGAGGTCTTAAAGGAGAACTATCATATCTTTAATCAAATGGCATGCTACCTTGAGCATGACTCCCAAAGGACACATGCCATCCTTGGATTGTTGACATGAAACAAACCACAAAAATTTAGATTATTCCTCTATATTAATATATATTACTATTATATTAAACATATGACATATTTATTTACATTTTGTATTATATAAAAATATACTTATTATTAATTATTATTAATTATAATAATTTTATATGTATTTAAAAAAAATTTAAAGAATATAATATAAGTACTTATAATAAGTTGAATAATTATATTATTTATTATGTAAAAATATAGCTACTATATACTTAACTATTGTAGAATATTAAAACCTAGCTAAATGGCAATCAAAATTAAACTTAATTAACATACTGTAAAACCTAAAGAAACTAGGTTGTAGCTTGTCAAATTGGAGAAGTGAAAGGTCAATACCAGCACCGAGGAAGACTTTGGAGTAGTGAAAACAAGGTCAATGCCAATGCTGAGGAAGAGTTTGAAGTAGTAGGAAAACAAGGTCAATGTGCCAAAGACCGGTGAAGAGTTTGGAGTAGTGAAAACAAGGTCACGCCAACGAGGAAGAGTTTGAGTTAAAAACAATAATACCAAGACTGCATAAAGAGTTTGAGGAGTGAAACAGCAACAATATCGCGCTGCTGAAGAGTTTGAAGGAGTGAAAACAAGGTCAATACCAGCACCGAGGAAGAGTTTGGAGTTAAAACAAGGTCAATACCAGCACCAACAAATATTTTGGAGGAGTGAAAACAAGGTCAATATTAGCGTCGAGGAAGAGTTTGGAGGAGTGAAAACAAGGTCAATACCAGCATTGAGGATGAGGTTGAGGGAACTCAGGGAAAATTGACAAACAAGGGGCAATGAGTACTATAAGTTTGGCACCCCCATTCTCTTTAACCTTCAATTTTCATGCCTAGTTTCCAAAGATCTTCTCGTACATTAGCACCCCCATTCTCATAAAATGGTATAAGATAAGACAGAAAAAATAAAATAGCTTAGTCTTTCACATTTTTATCCACCAACCTCAGGTATTGGAAAAACTCCCATAATCTACCCACATCTTGGTTGAGGTCTAGGATTTCATCACACGTAGCCTTCATCGCATGAGTCTCAAGCAATTGTAGACTTATCCCAAGTATATGCTAGACTAAGGTAGATCTAATGAATGGAAATAGAGGCATACAATTCTTCTTTAATACCTCCACCATAAACATATGCAAGGTGTTGGTTGTTTTTATGGTAAGCAGGTTGATCTTCTAATCTACCTATGGAATTGCCAATTCCAATAAAGGGTAGCTCTTAGGACCTGGACCAACTGACGAGGATTTGAAAGACCTTCTACACTTTGGGCTCTGCAAGACCTAGGAGGGTGATCCCTTAATGCATTTACAACCTCTGCACCATCATCATAAACAACATTAACAACAACAGATAATATCATTTAATAGCTCAACATAATAGGATAATACTAAATACAATTGGTTGTTTATCAATAATATCAACTATTTGGAGCATGAGATAACTACAAAAACATTTCACAAGATAAGATAGTCATTGATTTGCAATTTGTAGCAAGCTCTAGGTAAAGGAAAACAAATACTGAACCATACGAATAAGTACAACTTAGATTAGTGCCATATATCCATTGGAGGAGTCAAATGTATAAGAATCTAAGGGTTTATGACAGATTTAACACATAACATATAAGATCCTTGATAACATTGCTTTACAATCTCATCAATATGTATTCTAACCCAATACTACTTATCAAATCCTTATACATAACATATCCACCTACAATCCCATTCAAGCATTTTAATTAATTCCTTGAATTAAACCTAAAACAAGAATCATACACACCACAACAGTGAGATGAATGAAACAACCAGGTGATCATTTTATTCAAAATTCAGATATGCTTGTACAATGGAGAGACATGAGTTTGAATTAATCATATCAATTCAAACGCCAGTACTGTTATAAAACATCAAATCCCCATGAATTCAAAACCTACTACAGAATTACTCAAAACCTAAATTGCATTTTCCCTAAAACCATCAGACTTTACAATTTTCTCTTCAACTTCATCTAGACTCGACCAAAAATATCTAACTTGCTAACCCGTACTTCTGGCCTTGAAATCCTTCTTATAGAAAAAGAAGGAGAAAACAAGCATCGAGCCATAAAGCACATGTGTCACCAGCCAATTGGATTGCCTTGTGATATTCCAAAAAATTTGTTACAAGAGCAATCTCCCCAGAGAATCTTCTTTTTCATCATGCCCGCTGAGAATGGTTGATGCAGCAACAAAATACTTCAAGAATTTTGCACCTAGACTGTCACCAAAAAAAAAAACTAGAATCTGTTGTAACTGCAATAGCTGATTTGTCAACCATTAGCAGCCTACTCCTTTTCACTCTTCCTCAGTTAAATATACATTTACCTATTTCTAGTACTCTTCATCAGTTGGCCGATCAAAATTGATCACCTCATTCACCTTGACACTATAAGGTTTGTACTTAACTGCCACCTATTTCACTTCTCTTTCAAAAGACTCCAAGAATGAGCCAGTGCTAATGATTTTTTCCATACAGCTCACCAACAAATCATAATCTGAGTTACCCTATTCTTGAGGGTTTTGTAGTCGAAACATGATATAAAGGGGCTCTTACACTTTTTGTGATTATTGTAGCTTGTGTAAGAGGCCCAATGGATACTATTGTAATTGTAGGATGCATGAATAGGGCATAGGATGAGAAATAAAGAAGGTATAGATGTTGTCCTCAATAGTTTTGTGAAGAAAATCATGTGAAATGAGAGGTTCAAGCCTAGGTTTCAACAAAAAATGTATGGGAGATCTGATTTTATGAATTTTTATCCATGTGCAGACCTAATGGGTTGTTTCTGAACATTGAATATAAATGATATACATACACACACACATATTTATGTATGTATGTATGTATGTATTTATAAATGTAAATGTAAATGCAATTACTCGATGCTCTCCTAGAATAATAAATGCAACATATCATTAAATAAATCTATATCTATGTATATAAATGTGTATTTCTAAATGCAAGTGTAAATGCAAAGAGCATATGGTTTTGTAGTGTTATAGATACAACATATCCATAAATTAGTGTAATTGAAATTCTAAAGTCTTCAACACATATAATATGAAATCGATCAAACTATTAAACTACATGAGGAAATAAATGAAAACAGTAAATGCATATGTATGTGTATTTGTAAATGTAAGTGTAAAATAAATAAGAATAATGAAAATTATAAAGAATACAAGGAAAGGTCTCCTCCCTTCTTGGTAGTGATAACCTCCTCCACACACAACCCTTAAAAATTATGAATAGAGGAATATAATCTTTGAAGAACTCAAAGTTGATTCTCTCCTACCTGATGCAATTAGTCATTTTATCCTTACAAACATTTATAGTGATTACTAGAGGCACATTGACCAATTCTTCATAATAGAAGAATTTGATCATACTTTTCCAATGATGGCATTATGAGAAAACCTTAGGTTAAATGAATAATTCCTAGCTAAGTTCTTTAAATCATGTCCAATCGTACAAGAGAAGACCTTGCTATGTGTACCTGGATACCATGGAGAAAGGCTCTTTGGGCTCTTTCATCAATCATCCTACCCTAAAACATACCAAAAGTCTCCTAGCAATTAGACATAGGAAGATTTAAGATGACTTAAAAAAAAATTATTGTCAAAGTGTAAACTTATGATGACTTAACCAGGCCTAGTACACACTCCCTCCCCGTTAATCACTTAGACATATGGAAATTAAATGTAAATTTGCTACTATTTTTAGTCATGTAGGTGTCCAATAAACCACTTGGTGGTGTTTTCCTTCAAGTTTATTTACTTGAATGAAGAGAAAAAGTCTTTTTATTACAATTAGAGAATACATTTAAGGCCTTGGCTGTGTAACTGGTGGACCATAGTCACATTTAACACTTGTTACAAAGTTTGGGAGTTAAAACGTTAAGTAGATTTGATTTGTCATGGACACATTTGGACGGTAGTAACAATAACTTGCAATCTATCAAGACTTGATTACCTTATAACCTGTGAAATTCTAGCTGATGAAATGATAGATTAATCATAATGTCACCTTGGGATCACATCACCATGAAATAACTTCATCCAACATCCTTATGATTGTAGGTACCACCAAATAGGTATTTGTTAGATTTGTCTTCCTCGAGCGAGGGAAATTCAGGAAGAGAAGAGGAAAGCAAGACATGTAGTATGTCTAAAAGAGGGAGATCAACTAGAGGTCGAAAGATTAGAAGAAAATTTCGTAAACACATGAAATTTTTTCTTGTTGAAGGGGGGTAATTTTCTTATGATGATGAGAGCATAGGCGATGTCGAGGTACCCTTGGGGTACAAACATCTACAAAAACAATGGGTTACCAAGGAACTTCCTCCAATAAACATTGATTTTTATTGTCAATGATAGGATATATCGCATAGCACCATCGTCATTACATGGTTTGGGCCTATTTTGCATGGACGACATAAAGGTCTATTATGAAAAAGTTACTGAATTGATGGAGTATGTCAGACCCTGTTACAGTTACAAAGATTGGATGCAACTGGTTCAATATACACGAAGTATGCGTAGGTATGCACTGTCAGCAAATTATATACAACTAAAAGATAAGGATCAAAATAAAGGAGTGGCTATGTACATTGACGGAAGGCCAAAATCATTAGGGAATATTGCAAAGTTTATAAATAGTACATGACCTGGGTCAACAAACAAGCAACCCAATTGCATATTCGAGGCACGCCAGGGAAACCGTGTATTCGTATGTGCGATAAAATCAATAACTGCAGGGGAAGAGTTGCTTATTGATTACAATTTGAATCACTTAGTTACAAACACAGTTACTATGGGGGTGGTATGTACTATGTACCATTTTAATCAACCTCCAATTAATGACTCCAATATACCATTTTATTCTTATGTTTTTTTTCGTAAGTCTATTGGTTTCATTTCGATAATTTTTTTTATATTTAATTTTTGTCACAGCGGGACATTGATCGTACGGAGAAGGCTCTGGCCTAGAGCACAAATCATGATGTATCTTTAGGTGCTTCTACCTGACAGGTTTACCTCATTGTAATTTTACAAATTAGATACGAGCAAAATGTTTTATTATTATTATTTTCATAATTTTATTGGGTTAATTTTGATAATATTTTTAATATTCTTGTTGCAGTTGACTAATCGGGGAAAGGCACCAGCAGTAGATGAGAGCATCCATGGTGAGGTGTAGTCAATATTTTGTGATAATGACATCGCTTATTCAGCAAACCCTCTCGATATGATAAAGAAGATCCAAAAAAAATGCAATGAAGAAATCGTTAAGTTGATATTCATAGTGCCTCAAACAGATGAGATAAGAGAGAGGGTTAAAATATTGTCTAAGAGATTATAAAACTTGCAAGTAAGTTGTCATGAGGTCTTTAATTATAACATAAGTTCATTCATGGTTTTATATTTTGTACTCTTTTATGTCATGAACTAAAATATGTGTTGTTTTTACAGTGTTATTTTCCTCCTCATGATGCTCTTGGCCATGATCAAGGTACTGCAAGTGTTTCCCAAGGAGTAGGGGTTGGTACAAGTGTCCATCCTGATCTTCCTGCGCATACATCACATCATCTGACCCCATCATTCGTGCCTATATTTCCGTCTAAAATTTTGGCAACACATACCATGTAGGCATCCGTTAATGCACCCTTTGGCAATGAACACATGCCAGAACATGCATCAGGACATTTACCTGGGGATGCAGAGGCCACTAGTATTGGTGATGTTTTAGCAGCATTTCCTAGATCTTCCCATATTACTAGTACGAGAATATTGCCGGTCACATTTGTGGTGATCGAGGATTTTGTTCCCATAAAGATAGAGAAGGTCCCGGGTACTTTAAAATGTTTTAATTATTATTACATATAGTCCAATTGAAATTTACTTATTGATCGCTCTTTTTAGACTATTGATCCCATGATCATTTTGTAGGAAATGATATTTTTTATAAACATCTAAGTGATATTACATTGGAGCTCTTTGGGACCACCATACGTACATGGTGGAATTCCCAAAATCAAGATTTAAAAGATGAGCTCATTAACCATTTAGTTGTGTTGTTCGGTGATAAAACATTCAACCGAACCAAGGTCCTTAAGAAATTTGGTACCTATCTAAACTATGCGAGGAACCAATATAGG
This sequence comes from Sequoia sempervirens, assembly GCA_007258455.2. NCBI lineage: Eukaryota > Viridiplantae > Streptophyta > Pinopsida > Cupressales > Cupressaceae > Sequoia > Sequoia sempervirens. Next base: position 24,420 of record VDFB02112543.1, on the reverse strand, counting down.
TCACATTTATAGAAGAAGAAAAAAGTACGAGCATCCCCCATGATTCCAGAGAGGGAATGGAAGGACCAGGTGTCAGATGGAAAGGAGAAGGCTGAAAAAAAAAAAGTAAAGACACCACCGAGCCAAGGAAGGTATGCGATACTATCAACAATGTAATTATATACTGATTACTCTTTCTTTTTACATAATCTAATGTATTTCAAACTTTTCATAGGCTGCCTAACACATCGAAGGAAACAAAGGCAAGACTAGAAAAGCACGAGCAGCACAAACTTGGCTCTAGTGGTTATATGAAATTAGCTGCACAAATTGTAAGTATCAATAAATGAAATATTGCATCCAAATAATAAATTGAAAACAATTTTGGTTTTATCACACCATAGAATCAAAATTCATGATCTTATGCAAAAATGTAGGGCTCTGAATTCAACAGAGTTCCCACAAAAGAGGACCTGAAGATTTCCTTCTAGCAAGGCTATGGAGTTGTGGCTGAATGCCTAAGAGTCTTGACTGGGAAAACACAATCTTCCACTGCATCTGACACGCAGGTAAATAAACTCAATAAAGTTTATTTAAAATTGAATACTTGTGCAATCTATTCAATATTAATTTCCACCATAAATTAATTACATGCCTATTTGTTTTAAGCATTCAAGCAATGATAATACTACACATGACATTGGAATGCAGCCTAGTGAGGGTGGAGCACAATGTGCAGATGAATGTCATGGTGTGTACCTTGGTACTTTAGAGCATGTTGAGCATGATCAGGCTAGAGAAGATCAGGAATATGATGTGGCCCCATCAGGTAAAGAGGACCACTCTAAAGTTCTTTTAAACATATTTAATTGCAATTGGTGTATTAATTAATGTAACCTTTCATGTTTCAACTTTAGAGCATGTAGAGCGTGATCAACGTATTGAGCATGATCAGGAACATGATGTGGCCCCATCAGGTAAAGAGGACCACTCTCATGTTCTTTTAAACATATTTAATTTCAATTGGTGTATTAATTAATGTAACCTTTCATGTTTCAACTGTAGATGGTGTATTAATTAATGTAACTTTTTGTGTTTCAACTCCAAATCAGGATTTAGAGGGTGTTCGACATGTTGAGCATGAGGCTATAATACAAGATCAGGAACATGATGTGGCCCCATCAGGTAAAGAGAACCACTATAATGTTCTTTTAATTAATGAAATACTTGTAACAACAATAATAAAACATATCAGTTTAACATTTTTTTCTTATTGCAGCGAGACCCCCATAACGGCGGCATCCGTCATGAAGCGGATATTTACAAGTCACATTGAGATCCGCGAGCATGGGGCAGAACAACTAAAGGGGGATAGATATTGATTTAGAAAATGATACTCCACTTCATATTTTTGTAGCTTTAAAAAAGAAACAAAAAAAAAGTGATTGTAATCATATCATGACAACCATATTTTTGATAATATGTAAAAACTGAAAGAATGAATATTATATGTTAATGAATGAATGTGAATATATTAATAAATAGATATTTATATGTTAATGAATGATTTTATATATTATTAATGGATAAGATGAATGTTATATATTATTAAGGGTTAATGAATGAATGTTATATATTATTAATGGATGAATGAATGAATGTTATATGTTATTAATGGATGAATGAATGATTAATGTTATATGATTGGGTATGGAGAATTGAGAGTGATGTGAGGGGAGGGGCCAAATGAGCTTCCACCGTCACGTGGTTGGCCCTGTTAAGTAGAGAATATTAAAATATTCTCAAAACAAAGAGAAGCTCAATAAGGTAAGTACACTTTTCAATATAAGAAATGCATCATTTGGAAACATCAAACCAATGTAAAAGATGAAGAAAGTGCTAACTTTTTCACTATAGTGGCAAAAATGATTCTTTATGCCACGAATCCATATACGCACCATAATTTGAAGTTGTTTTCATTCCAATGTTTTGGGTTTAGTTTGTTTGTATGGCTTTGTATGAATACCACATTGTGTTGTGTGTGGATTTTGTTTCAAAGCTTTGTTTCTTCTATTTTTAGTGGTGACATAACTCTAAAATTTGACTTTTGTGCATAACAGGTTAGTGGAAAAATTGACAGCACTAAAGGGTTTATAGGCTCGATTGAGATAGATACACAGATATTTGGATCTTTTTGTTGATGGGAGGCTTCGACTTAGCCATGAAATTTTGTACCATTTGCAGGTATGCAAAAGTTTCTCTACTTACATTCATTCTTGATCATAAATGTTGTAAATGATATTAATACTTCAAACTTAAGATTAGTTTCATTGTTATAATGATCAAAATGATATACTTTGCTATACATTCAAGCATTCTCTTGCCCCTTACCCTTTTCTCTCTCCCCCCTCCTTTTAAGAATTTTCTTTGTCATAAAAGATTCACATTTCTGTCTCATTTTACACTAATTTATCTGAAGTGCTAGGAGTGAATAAAAAGATATGTAAAGAAGATGATGGTTATGTCTAAACAACAACTTTCCATCTTTATAGCTAATTAAATCCTTAATATTTGAATGGATTTAGAGCTTTCGAATAATGCTTGTATATGCATGTGTAGCAATAAAGAAAGAGGGAGCCTATGTGAAGATTGAAATTAAAACATCCTTTGGTATTTTTTCCTTAGAAATGATGAAATGATATTTTGAGTAAGCCTGAAACCTACACACACATTATTATTTTAAATACATTGAAGAATTTTTTTCTCTTATACCTACCTTATTCAAGACCTTGGGTATATAATGTCGTGGTTTCTAGGTTTATTCTTTAGAAGTAGTTGAATTTGAGGAGGGAAGACCAAAATCTTCTTAATGTCTTGTGTCAGGTGTGAAAGCATATGAATCACTTGTTGAAGGAATCATTTTGTATTCATCCAAAAACTAGTTTGTTCTTTTCTTTTATGTTTCTTGCATATTTTTTTTTAGTCTCTAGAGATGTAGCTCAGCTCTTTCCTTTGCACTTTTCATCTATTTTGATGATTACAATACGCGATTTTTCTCCATAATTTTTCATGATCTATTTGTAACCTTTTCTACAATCAGATTTGCAAACCCGGTCCTTAATGGGACCATTTCTGCCTGCTTGTAGTCATCCATTACACTTCATGTTTAGGGTTGTGTCACATCTGATACCAATAAATCTTGATGATTGCGAGAACTTTAATCCTACAAATTTGTACCGCAATCTTTCTCCAAGTAAAAGTCTTGCACCTTATTTTATAGTACTTTAAATGGTTGAAGGGTGCTTCTTTAGATCTGAGATAGTTGAACCACGGATTAAAATATGGTATTAGATAGACGTTATAATGATAAATGAGGTCCACATAAGACAAAGTATGAACATAATTCTTGGACTATGAATAATGTTACAATTATAATTATTTATCCTTTACCTACCTCTGCATTAGCCAATGAAAAGATAGCAGATATTGGAAGTTCACTACATACATCTCATGTATGTGTTAGTATTTTAATTTTGTTTAAGTTGTTCAAAGAAGAGCTTACGATTAGGTCAAGAATATGTTCTACAAGCTTTGTTCTCTCTTAACGCTTTACAGTGCGACATTTTACCTACATTTTCTCTTCCAGCTGAGCGTTTCTTAACCCTTCCCTTGTTATCCTTGGTTTGTTTCTCAGTGTAATGATTTTCTGTACATCTTGGAGTCTATATTTACATGGTCGGTCATCTCTTATGAGCATGGATAACCTTTCATGGAATTGTTGTTGTAATTAGATAATTTTCATTGTGAGAATAATCATTTAATTTGTATGGAAGTAAGTCTTTTTCATATTATTTGACTTGGTATTGTAAACTTGTCTTTGTAGGATTCTCTCAGGGGGAACAGCGGAATTGTGATGATAGGTAGAGTTGTTTCTTAACTCCTTCCCTTGTTAGCCCTTGGTTGTTCTCAAGTGTAATTCTTTTTCTATGCATCTTGTAGTCTGTATGTATGATCAGTCATCTCAAGTGTAATGATTTTTCTATGCATCTATGCATCTTGCAGTATGTATGTATGATCAATCATCAGTCTCCGCGATGGTACATTTCAACGAATTTAAAAAAAAAAATTGCATTGTTTCTTCGCAATTTCGATGAAAACCACCGACGAATCACCGAAAAGGTCTGATGAAGTTGCTATAGCTATGATGAAGGTTTTGTCATAACTCCTTTCCCATTTCACCACAATTTTGACAAACTTTTAGTGTTGTTTCGAAGCTACTCCTTGCCCATTTCTTCGAAATGGCGATGAACCTCTGGTGTTGTTTCGATGCTACTCCTTGCCCATTTCGTCAAAATGGCAATGAACTTCTGGTGTTGTTTTGACGCTACTCCTTGCCCATTTTTTTGAAATGGTGACAAACTTCTAATGTAATTCGTCAGTGGATACATGAAGTTTTCGTCGATATTCCAACGAACATCCGAGTCATTTTATGATGTCAACGACCGACGAATCTGTGCCATTATTTCAATGTTTAATTCGTTATCGCCCTTTCAACGAAAAAATAGCAAAGACATTTTTTTCGTCAATTCATTGATTTTTTGACAAATGTTTGTCAAACGACCAACAAATGTCCGTCGAAAAACGGAGTCAAATTCAATAGTGCCAGATCCAGCTACGTAAGTCTGCCCTGTGATTACCAGTAAAATCAAATTAAGTATCCACTGAGGAATTCCATGCAAGTCATGACCTGACACCCGAGAGACCTTGGGGAAATCTTCAACAACTTGCTCGTTGGAAGTTTTCTTTCAAGAGACGTGATGCACCTGTGCATTGCCTATGTTGAGAAGTGCATAAAAAACACATCAACAACATTCAATGGTGTTCATGATACTACCATCTATCATACATTACAACCTTTTAAAATTGATCTTGAATAACTACCTCCCCCTATCGAGCAATTGCATATTTCATATAAAGCAATCATTAATCCAGTAAAGTGCAAAATAGCCATACCTTGGTTGGCTTTTACTCAAAACTAAAAGTAGCTTACAAATCCAACTGCACAAATGAAGTTTCAATTTCTTCAACAACTGTCATTCCTTAATCACATCCACATATGGATTAAAGGAAATACCCACATTATCAATGCTCAAACAACTTTAATTTGCTTTAACAACATTTAGATTAGATAAATCACAAATCTCTGAATTAATAAAAAACACTGTTTAATTTATCAAATTAAACAAGAAAAAAATGGATATCACCTAAAAGCATTCAAACACAAGATTACCATCACTAAGATATGCCCTTGAAACTGTTTCTATTGCCAACTAGTAACTGCCTGAAGGTCACATCTTTGCAGATCCTTAATCATTTCACAGTATTTCCAATATTATCATTGTTCCTCAAACCCTAAGTCCATTGCCTTATTTACCAATGTCAAACTTTGTAATATACCTAATGTTTCCTTTATTATCTACATTATAAATCCTTACCTTTTTCAACCGGTTAGCCCTAAAAGGACTGGTGAAAAAATAATGACTTTGACCTATATTTTAACCCCTGAACTTACAAACTAAGTCATATTTGCATTTGGTGATACATTATGTTTTTATCACCTTTAAATTTTAAAATGAAATATAACATGGTAGACCATAATCCTTCATTAAGAAAACTTTGCATAAATTTGTTAGTCTTAAGGATAGAAAGATGCATAACTATTGATGACCAACTCAAAATGGTCATCACTTGATTACTTAGAATAGTGAATAAACAAGGCATGATCAACACAATAACGAACACCACATAACCATGTGCCCAAAACAATAAGCCTGAGAACCTTCTTAAGGTAATAAATGAAACATTATTATCAAAGCATTGTATTATTGCTTATGTTCATTGTAAAGCCAAATCACTGCCAATGCTAACATGCTTGAATCGATCAATACAAATGTCATATTTCTAAATATGTCACCTGAATGTGTGTCAAAAAAATCTGACCATGTCTTCCTTATGCAGTGAATTGCATAATGTTGACTCATAATCCTTTCAAAGAATTCCAATATTGTAAATGCCAAAATATCCCTTGACATCAATGCCAAAACAATGTCAAAGGGGTCAACACCAACTCATCTCCATCCTTTTGGATTTCCATAACTCTTTTCCTTACCAAGCTAGGATTAACCCTTTCACCAAATTGCTCCATAAATACAACCATGAAATCATTCCACAAAGCTACAGAACAAATTGATAAATATGAAAACCAGTCTCTAGCATTTTCCTTTAAAGATTGAGCAAAAAGTTTCATGACAACATCCTCATGATCTATCTCAAAATCACCCATCAAATATATGAATGCATTCAAGTGTTTAGATGTTAACTCTGAATTGTGCCCTGTAAATTTGGGCAAATGTTTCTTAACATCACTTGGAATTTTTTTAGGGAAACCTTGAATACCATCAAAACTTAATGATTTATATCTCTCAATAGAGAACCTCTTTTGATGGCATGATAAGAGATGCATGCCTTGGATGTTTTTATTTGATTTTCCATAAGGAAATGTAGGAGAGTAATACATTTATGGACTATACCATTGTTCAATCCTTCAAAATCAACTTCATAATTGATTTGTCTACTGCCTCATTCCTTAATTTTTAATCACATTTTAGAACTTGAACATATTCATGCTTTAAACTTTCTAAGAGGCATAATTCAGAAATAAACATACTTCTTCAACCCAACCCAGATATTGCATATTACACCTTAGAAGTATATAGAATAGCTATCATCCCTCTAATTTTTCTTAACTCACACAATAGGGAAACCTAATTTTCACCAGATCATTTCAACATGGTCTTCACATAGTTATTTCTTCATTGAAAACCAAAACAGGGGAAAAATACCTGGATACAGTGTAATTACTTTTGAATTGTACCCTTGACTGAAAAACTATATAGATCTAGAACTTTCTTCACACTTTCATTAGGTTCTCATGCATAGAGTTGCCACCTCCTTTATAGAGGAACCCACTTCAACAATATGAATTTTACTTCATGAGTAGGTTTTACTTTAACCTTCATTAATCAACAGAGCCACATATAACTCTCTATACTTGTTTCCAACAAATTTTTATTCCATCTTGCAATAATTCATGTACTGGTACAGAGATCAACGAAGTCACCACCCACATCTAGTGAGGAATTTTTCAAATATTCATGAAATATGCTAAATCTTTACAACACCCACAAGTTTTCAATGAAACAAAGAAAACTCCTTCCATACTACTGAAGATCAACTTATTGACACAAAAACAGGCTTGAGAACATAATCCCCTAACAAATAATTTGACTCTTTTAAGGCAAGATGGTCTTCAATCAAAAAATCTTCACGTTAGTCCCAGCGGATTTGCCATTTTTGTTGGTTATTTTTTTAAGAACCAAACTTAATCTTATCCCTCATATATGAATCTGCTAGAACACAATTATTAACAAGGGTAAGGATTGGCCAACACATAAGGCTCTACAAGACCTCACTTCTTCTCTTCGAGCTCTGTGAAACCTAGGAGTGTAATCCCACTTATGCTCATAAGATACTTACTTGGTCAAAAGAATTTCCACACACAGATGTATTCCTCAGAAAGTGAAAACAAGTGAAAGTCATCAAAGGCTTGGGAAACCTTTTAACAAATTACTACCTATTGCAAGTAATACGACATTACTCCAGTAACTAAAAGTTTTTGTTTATGAATTCATTCTTATTTCAAGTCTCTGGCTAGGTTCACCATTTTTGTTTATGAATTCATTCTTATTTCAAGTCTCTGGCTAGGTTCACCACTAGCTCAATTAGTTACAAGATAAGCTAATGAAAGGACTAGTCCCTTGTCTAAGGGAACATTGGAGTCATACTTTGAAATTAATCAGTAATACAACTACAATTTAACTCAATAATCAGGGGACTATTGGCATGCTACTTTATGGCATCCAACTCACTATGTTTAAAATACTGCTACTTACCAAACCCTATATTCTTTTCCCACAAACCCATGACCTTATTTTAGCATTTAATCAACTCATTGAATTGAAGCACAAATAAACCTATTCATTCAGCATAAATGACAGAAGATAAATAAAATTACAATTAACAATTTCATTCATAATTTGCGAGGAAACTACACAGGAGAGCATATATTTTAGAACTAGCATTTTCGTCCATTACTGCTATTACTTTGTAAAACCATTTTAAGACCAAAATACATTATGACTCACCCTAAAACTTGCTTCTCATATATTCATCAACTTATCTATTTACATTCTAATAATCTCTGAGTATAGCTTTTACCTAGACCCTTCTGAGACTCAAAATTTTCCAAACTCTCGTAATCAACCATGAAATCCCCTTTATAGATAGGGTAGCAACCAACATCTAGTTGAATTATGATTTCATTTCATACTTCATTTCAAAACCTAATTTTGACTGATTTTGAGAAACTCCTCAGGTAGTTACATGCAAACATTTGAGAGTAGGGGAAGGAAAAAGACAAAATTCATCCACAAGGTATCATTAGTTGTTGTCATAATGTCCATGTAGAGAAAAATATTCCTTATCATACCAACCAAAGGACTTCCACATCAGCATGGAATAGTAAAACACCCACACCACAGACATGTTGAAAAAGGCAATTTCTGATGCAGAAGCCATGGTGTCATTAAAAAAAAAAACAATGAGGAGATGCTACTCTAAGTCGTCATCATCAGAGTATGCTCTACCACTCCTTTTCCATGATGCAATCAAAGGAACCATCACCATATCATTTTCAGAGTCTTCATACGGCACCAGAGAGAGAAGGTAGTGGTTGTATCCCAAATCAATGTCACCTTCACCATCTGAAGGGCTATCAAAGAGCACAATGGAAAAATTACATTTTCCTAGGCAGGCCCTATGACCCTTATTCCTTTTCTTGGTCTTCTTCACAGGCTCAGCCTACTCCTTACCCTCAAACTTGATCAATTCTTCATAAATGGTCATGTTTCTTAAGTTGTAGGTACTCTAGACAATGGTTTTCTTCTTTTTACCACAATCCTTCATTTTACCCTTTGGAACCACAGAAGTCATAGGGAATTCTTGCTCAGACATATCCTCATGATATTCAAACACACTAAGTCAGCTAGACCTCTTAGTTGGCTAAATTGCCACACCAAAATTTCTCATTTCACATAATACAAGGTGAAAGCTAGCAAGTCTAAAATGAGCAAAAATTGACCAACTTAAAAGCTTCTAAATCAAATTTGTAGGAAAGCATACCCACCATCCCTAACAATCACAACCAGCCCCAAAAAAATGGAACTCCCAAGGAAAACAAAAGCATGAATTAAAAGGCGCTCACATGAAACACCAACTTACCCAAGATGAAAATAGAAACACCTCTACAATTGAAATCTCAACACTCGCACATTCCTTCTATGACCCACACTTCATAATTTTAGAGAATTGAAAATGGTGAAATCAAACAGTAGGCATTCTACATTAAATAGATCATTTGGAGTGTGTCACAGTTAATGATTGAAGAGATCATCACGCAAGTGAGTTGATAACTTAGCTACTCATTTTTTAATTTGAGCCATCAATATTTGAGGATTTAAAACTTCATCAATGGTAACCTTAAGCATTGTTTCTATCTTTTACAACTTATTCCTAGAAAATGGCGATGACACCTCAAAAATTTACCACACCTATCATTAATCCTCATTAGTCACCTATGATCTAAAAATTAACATGTATCACCAACTCAATCTATGATCCTTCATTAATATTGGTGAAGTACACAAAGCTAACATTTGGAGAGAATAGTCCTTCCTACATTCCATCACTCATCACAAACTTGCCCCATCTTTCTATAGTTCAATCAATGACAAGAGTATTGATGCAATGAACTTAGCTCATTGGATCATTTTGCTTTAAAACCACATCCATGGTTCTCCATTTGCCTCGCTACTTTCTTCCTTGCTCTATATGATGTCCTTAAGATATTGCCACGTTTCCTTTTCATTCAGTAGTTGTCACTTATCACTGACACATTTCATCCTTCACTAGTTCTATCAATGATGCAAGCATCTACACGATGAAATCTTAGCCCTTGAAATTATGGCCCATCCTCGATCATGTTAATTTTCCCATTGTGCATCACTGATTTATCTTCAAACTCTGGATCACATCAGTGATAGGAGATAAAATGATGAAGCAATATTAAGGAAAATGCACCTACATGAAAATCAATGACACCAAAGACATCAATATAAGATCAATTCAAATCAGCGAAAGAAAGTAGAACAGATGACTCCATCGCTCATCGCTATTTTGAAACTTAATTTTTGGAAAGGATCTGCGATATTCAATAGGAGAAAATAAAAAAGAACCAAGGATATCACTCATCACTAATTCTCCTCATAAATTTTGCAAGCAATTAGCAATGATAGATCCTAGCGATTACATAGAATAGTTGCATCACGTATCTCTAATACAAAACTTGACATTCAAAACCCATCTATGATACGCGAAGTACAGAAGATACTTCATATCGCTCATCGCTATTTTGAAACTTACAAGAACACAACCATCCTCGATGAATGATGAAGAGAAGAACAAAAGCCCAGAGGTCATCGTTGATCGCTAATTCAATACTCAAGGTTCAAGAGTCATTAGTGATAAGCAAAAAATTCAATGATATAAGGAGAAGCAAGAGCACCACCCATCATTGGTTCATGTCAAGAACTCCCAAAGCTATCTGTGATGAGTGAAACTAAAGAAATACCGCTCATTTCTTATCACCAATTTAAACATACCTTTTAGAAACTATATGTGATGAGCGACAAAGAGGGATGGCCGACGGGACTTAAGTGAAAAATTTTAAGCATGTGCCCATAAGTTGTTCTAATGAAGGGGATCGTCCTAGGATGACATAGAAATGTCTTCAAAATATTTTAAGTCATAAAATGCAAAGGATGTAAAGGCCAAAAAGGCCTTTAATTCAACCTTATATAAAAATATGAAACTCAGACCTAGGCATGAGAGACCGGTTACTCCACAATCGTCAATGACATAAGATGCTTTAATATGAGTGGAAATGAGCAATAGAAGGTAAACAAAAAATTAGAACCCTAGCATACAACAAAACTTGAGGGCTAATTAAGGAAGGGTTCAAGATAACACAAAACCCTACAACAATGATGATAAGCAAAACCCTAAGCCTTCAAATACCAACCCAATATTAAAAATATAGCAAGATTTTAAGATGGAATAGAAAAAAAAATTGTAGGTTCCATCATTATCTAGTACTTCCATTCAATAATCACTCATAGAATAGGAAACTAAATGATATAAAAGTGGCCAAAAATAATTTGAAGCTATGATGATAGCCATAAAATTTGAAAATATGTTGAGTTAGCAAGAAAAAGTGTATTCTATAAAGGATTGGATAGAGAAATTATATTCCTAATTTTTTAAATTTTGAAATTATAAAACATACTCAAATAGTTAATGACAATAATTTTTTTTATAAAAGTACAAAAATATTAGTCATAATATTCAAAACATATTCCTTTCATATATTTTTTATACTTAAAAATGGGACACCAATCAAGGCAATCTCAATAGAATCAAGATCAAAAACATCTCAAAATATTTAGCAAAGAATAAGTTCAAAGAAAAAATAAGAATAATTAAGACCAAATTCTTAAGAATTCATCATATTAACTATAAGACTAGAGCAGCCAATGCTTAGGAAAATTTTTATTATAAGGAATTAAATTCTAGTCCTAAACATAAGAAGAGCTATCCTATCATAAAAAGGAAGGATAGAAAAAATGAGCTTAAAAGATTAAAAAAAATGCTTCACATACAAAGCATTCCTAAATCACAACAACAAATGTTAGAGAAAAGAAGAGGTAAATTTAGGTAAAGAATCAAAGGAATTTGAGCAAAATATAGAAAGGAGGGTGATGGATACCTTTTAGCCATAAGTTGAAGAGATGGATATTTATTCTATGAGCAACAAGTGTCATTTACAATAGTCCAATAATGATATAAAGAGATAAATTATGATGGTAGAGCATGAGAGGAAACAAAAACTAAATTACAATAGTTGGAGAAGAAGTAGACATTAGATGAATCTATGCTAGCTAGTTGTATGTGAACCAAAAAAATTTGGGTGTGTGGCTCTCTTACACTTCTAGGGTTTTGCACCTAAAAGGAGAGAGGTACCCAAAAGTCTTAATTGATCACTCAAGAATATTCCCTAGAGATTCCAATGCAAATGATGATTGAAATATATCAAAGAGGAATATCCTAGATGCAAATAATTGATAAAAGAGATTAAATACTAATGGAAACTAAGAAAATGCAAAATATTTGAAAACATGTTGTGATATGCAAAATGGCCTAAAAATGCAAGTAAATTGTAATAGAAACTTAGGAGATTAAAAGTTTGCACTTGGAGACTTGAAATGGATGGAATGGAGCTTTGGAATCTTGCACAATTCACTGTTGAAGCCAACTAGGACTCATACGCCAAGCTGGGCAACTTAGTTATGTTTCAGAAAGATTCTGCAGGAACAAGTTGTAGACAACTGGGTACTTAGAACTACAAAAACCTATAGGGACTCATACGCCACTAATGGTTTACCAGTCCACTTCCTGATTTTGGAAAATTCAAAAGTGGAACATATAGCTCCCAGTCTGCATTTCAGCTCCTGACAAGATTCTGGATCTGAAACTGCAGAATTTGACCTGTAGGTGTTCTCCAAGCTTCTTTTAGGGTTTTGACAACTTTGAGTGACTTTGATAAATTGTTGATAACTTTTCCAACCTTTCTCTTTGATAAATCTGCACACTAAACCTTCAAAACACATGCAAAGAGGGGGGGAAATTGTTGAAGGTTAGTGAATAGGGGTTTTCCTTGGTCAAACCCTAGTTTGGTAATTAGACCCCTGAAAATGAAATGAAATGGAAAGAGAATGATGAATGAACAACATGCAATGCTACAACTCACCAAACCCTTGAAGTAGAAATCTAAAAACATGCAATTAATATCTCGAATGGATGCAAACTTGAGAATGCTTGAAATGCTTAAATGCTTAAGTGAATGATTGATGATTGCTTGAATGATTGAATGAATGAATGGGGATGAAATGAGAGGAAAAACCCTATATTTATACACAATTATGCAATATTTCTTGAAAATACCTCATCATAGGCTGACCTTAGGTCTTAGAAAATAATATCTCACCAAAAATTTGAAATTATTTTGATTTTTGAGCTAAAGGGGACTTATTCACCCCTAGTGGCGAATGGGTCCCATAGGAATTTTAAGTGGGTGTCAGAAATTAAATGTATTAATTGATTTTTATTGGGATTATTTTAAAACATACTCTTAAGTAAGGCCTGTAAGTTTAAAATGGGGCCAATTAAAGTATAAGAAAGGGTCAAATTATTGATGACAAGCCTAGAAAAGCATGAAAGTTTGTTACAACACTTTACAACACTTTGAAATAAGGCTTGGTAAGTGATAAAAAGTTGTTTAGGTGAAATATAATAATAAGGTCCTAGAAAAGTGTGAAGGTGTGATACAACACTTCACAACACTTTTGCAAGGCATCATAAAGTTTTTATTAATTCACAAGGGTCCAAGACCTAATGTGAATGTGTTGACCACATTACAACATTAAATCAAGGTAAAATTAGGCCAACATCCAAAAGAAAGACCCAAATGAATGTGAAAACTTCCAAAGATACATTTTTCTATGCTACATTTAGCCCCCACTTTAGTGAGAGGATGAACCTGCTTCAAACTCACACTAAAGTAGCCAAACATGCACATCAAGAGGGATCCAAATGCACCCATGCTAGAAAAATAAAACAACAACAATTAAGAGGATGATCAAGCCCCCAGAATCAAGATCCCATGGAAAACCAAACATAAGCACAAAGTAACACACATGAAAAATGATGTAAAGAATGAAAGAGAGAAAAGGAAAAAGAGAAGGAAAGAGAAAATTGGATCAAGCTTCAATCATTTTTCCATCCCATTGTGGATCAGATCTAGGTTTTTTCTTCAAAAAATGCATACTCACTCTGAGGCAATGGAACTCATGGCTATCCATAAGGTGATAAGTCTTAGAAGGTGAGAAACATACACTCGTGGCTGGTATGCACTCACACACACATAGGTGGCTATGGGGAAATTCATGCCTCGGATTGGGCTTCCCACTCAACCATACCAAAGTTATACCTCTTGATAACTTTAATAAGGCACCATAAAAGAAAATGACTTTTCAAGCTTCATGAGACAAGAAAAACTTCATATGCTTGGAACTCATGAACAAACGCAATGGCACCACATGAATGCAAGTTGTGTTATGCAACGTGGCCATATAAAAAATGAAAAATGCAACATGCAAAGAATCTTCAAAGGATTCTCACTTAGTTAATGTGAGGTTTTTAACTTAGGGAACATTGTGTCTAATGTCTCCAAGAGAGGACCGATCAAAGAATAGAAAATTTACAGCTTAGGGGATGTATTGTGTCACATTGAGCTACCAAGAGGAATGTAATATGCTAAAATAGATCACACTCATGAAGGAAATTACACCCAATTTCATCCACAAAGCGACAAAATGCATCGTATGAAGTAAGAAGGCTGCACTAAGAACCAAGAAAAGGAAAATGCAAAAGAATAATGCTAATGTATGCCCACACTTTAAAGGAATTGCTACACACCGTACTATGAGAAATTACTTTAAAGTAGAAAATGAAAAATGCAAAAAAAAAAAAGGAAGACATGAGAGCCAACTTGGAAATCCCTTATTCCAAGTCATATGTTTCCAAGTAATGCTACGTCATGTGAAGGAAAAAGAAAGAAAAGGAAGGGGTTGCCCTCAAAATGAAAACACTAAAAACATAAGGGATCTATGGATTTGGGGTCAGTATGTTCGTTGCTATAATGTTTTGTAAGGAGTTTGGAACTATCATCATCCCCCAAATACATAGAACTAGAAGAATGACACAAAGAGAGAAAAAACAAAGAAAACCTTTTGGGTCAACATGGAAGATACATAGGGTGTCTCAATTCTTTGTGTCATCCCCAAAAGGAAAACATAAGCCAAATTAAAAAGGAAAGGTGAAAGAAAAATGAAAATCTTTTGGGTCAATATGAAGGAGACATGAATGTCTTGATGCCTTGCATCATCCCCAAAAGGAAAATACAAGCCAGAAAGAAAAAGACAAGTGAAAAAGATAAAAGAAAAGGGCCTTTTGGGTCAACATGAAAGAGACATGAATGTCTCAATTCCTTGTGCTATCCCCAAAAGGAAAGCACAAGAAAAAGACAAAATAAAAAGCAAAGAAAAAGAAAATCCTTTTGGGTCAACATGAAAGAGACATGGATGTCTCAATGCCTTCCATCATCCCCAAAAGGAAAACACAAGAAAAAGACAAAAGAAAAATTTGAAAGTGATGCATGGCATAGAGAATAATGAAGGTACAAATAGAGAAATGTCACAAAGAGAGAGAGGATATCAAATAGAACATCATGGGGGATCACATTATGCACATGCAAACACATAAAAGAAAAAGATAAAAGATAAAAGTGTAAAAGACTAGTAAGTCAAATATGAGTCAACCTATGAGAAGATTATCCACTTCCCAATCTCAGTCGGTATAAGCGGAAGGTGCATAAGACAGCTAAGGGACAATGGAAAATGCATTACTAGGACAAGGCTAGCAACTTTGAGCCCCCACTAGGTGTAAGGAAAGAATGAGCTAAGGTAGGTGATGGGAAAGGTCATGTAATAGTGAAAAGGGAATTTTCTACAACTAAGACATGACAAGGAGTTGGAGAGTGTTTTATAGAATCATTGGATAGAAATTATCACCATCAAAATGATACTTGTTCAGTATTTCTTTCAATGTACAATACTCATCACTACTATGTCCAAGAACGTGATGATACACACAATGTGGAATGTTGGCATCTTTAGGATATATTACCAACCTATTCATAGGTGATAATAGTATGAGTCCTTTGTTTAAAATTATTTGTAATTTCCTTTCACATTCAGGTGGTGGATGCAGAGGAAACTTTAGTTTTTGTAACTTGTAAGGCCTCTTATGTTTGCTAGATTCACCTGTTTCTCAAATTGAAGGAGGGGGACCCAAAGTGATCCTCTCATCCTTGTCATTGTTATCAGTCAAGGGTTGCTCTCGAGGAAGGAGGACATTCATATTAGGAGAAGAATCAAAGATCATTGTGTCTTCATCACAAAGCCTTAGATATTCTCTAGGAGGCATGTTGTTATGAGAGGAATCTAGATATCCTAACCTTGTGTTTTTATCTTGACGTTTTCTCTAAGAGTTTATGAATGCTATGTTCAGTTGTTGTATCACATCCTTGTTTGCTCAAAATTGTAAAACCTTTTCCATATGTTTCTTCAAGGTTGATTGGAGTGTTTGTTACTTTATTATCATAGAATGGTTGATTTGTTGATTGTTTAGAAGAACTAGGTTCACTTTGTATAGGGAACTTGGGTTCTTCATTTGCTTCAAGATGTAAGTAACCAAACATCTTAGGAGTTGGTATTGGAGGAAGGTCTTGTTTGTTCATGGGTGGATAAAAGGATGTATTAGCTTCAAGGTTGTCAAGGAAATCATTTAGGAACTTATTTATGCTTTCATCATCTTCTCCAATGATGTCAAAATCATGAGGAGGACATTCATGAGGAATTGAAGGAGCATGTGGAAGTTCAATTTCATTAGGATTAGTTCTAAAGGCACTGCTTGACATATCAACTAAGGATTTTAATGACATCCAAAGTTTATTAAAACACATATCCATGATGCAAGTAGACTAAATGTGAGAAATTGAATGAAATAGAAAATCTAGAAACATCAACAAAAATGTAACAAAAAAAAAAAAAATGCAAAGAATGAACTGGAAATGACATAAATTTCAATGCAAAATGTGCAACTAGACTAAGTCGCCCAGGGTGGCAAATGAGTCCAGGTAGTGATTTTTTTGAAAAAATTTAGAATTTTAGAAAAAAATTTTATGATTTTTATATTTTTTGATGTAGGTATAATATGAATATTCATAATTTTAATGATTTTGAATTAAATGAAATGCAAAAATGCAAGCTATATGAGCTTTTCACTAATGCAAATTTAGAAACCTTAAAATGCAAATTAAACAATGCAAAATGTAATGCAATGCTAATGTAAGCTATTCCTAGGATGTAAATACACTCTAAATAAGAAATATGATGATCTAAATGTAGGTTCACCAAAATGAACCAAATATTTTTGGGTGCGTGGATCTCTTACACTTCTAGGATTTTACACCTAAAAGGAGAGAGGTACCCAAAAGTCTTAATTGCTCACTCAAGAATATTCCCTAGAGATTCCAATGTAAATGATGATTGAAATATGTCAAAGGGGAATATCCTAGATGCAAATAATTGATAAAATAGATTAAATACTAATGCAAAACTAAGAAAATGCAAAAATGTTTGAAAACACGTTGTGATATGCAAAATGGCCTAAAAATGCAAGTAAACTATAATAGAAACTTAGGAGATTAAAAGTGTGCACCTCGATACTGGAAAGGGATGGAATGGAGCTCTGGAATCTTGCAGAATTCACTTTTGAAGCCAATTGGGACTCATACACCAAGTTGGGCAACTTAGTCTTGTTTCAGAAAGATTCTGTAGGAACAGGTTTTAGACAACTAGGTACTCAAAACTATAAAAACCTTTTTTCAAGCCCAGAAATGGGACTCATATGCCACTAATGGCATATCAATCCACTTCCTAATTTTGAGAAATTCAAAAGTGGAACCTGTAGCTCCCGGTCTGCACTTTAGTTCTTGATAGGTTCTTGGATCCGAAACTACAAAATTTGACCTGTAGGTGTTCTCCAAGCTTCTTTTAGGGCTTTGAAAACTTTGAATGACTTTGATAAATTGTTGAAAAAATTTCCAACCTTTCTCTTTGACAAATCCGCACACTAAACCTGCAAAACACATGCAAAGAGGGGGGGAATTGTTGAGGGTTAGTGAATAGGGGTTTTCCTTGGTCAAACCCCGGTTTGGTAATTAAACCCTTGAAAATGAAATGAAATGAAATGAAATGAAATGAAATGAAATGGAAAGAGAATGATGAATGAACAACATGCAATGCTACAACTCACCAAACCCTTGAAGTAGAAATCTAAATACATGCAAGTAATAGCTCCAATGAATGTAAACTTGAGAATGCTTGAAATGCCTAGAATGCTTAAGTGAATGATTGATGATTGCTTGAATGATTGAATGAATGAATGGGGGTGAAATGAGAGGGAAAAAATTATATTTATACACAATTATGCATATTTCTTGAAAATACCTCATCACAGGCCGACCTTAGGTCTTAGAAAATAATATCCCACTAGAAATTTGAATTAATTTTGATTTTTGAGCCAAAAGGGACTCATTCGCCCTAGTGGCAAATGGGTCCCACTTAGGCATTTTAAGTGGGTTTTGAAAATTAAATGTATTAATTGATGTTTATTGGGATTATTTTCAAAAATGGACTTAAGTAAGGCATGTAAGTGTAAAATGGGGCCAATTAAGCATAAGAAAGAGTCAAATTATTGATGAAAAGCCTAAAAAAGCGTGAAATTTTGTTACAACAATTTACAACACTTTTAAATAAGGCTTGGTAAGTGATGAAAAGAGGTTGTTTAGGTGAAATATAATAATAAGGTCCTAGAAAAGTGTGAAGGTGTGTTAAAACACTTCACAACACTTTTTCAAGGCATCATAAATTTCTTATTAATTCACAAGGGTCGAAGACCTAATGTGAATGTGTTGACCACATTACAACATTAAATCAAGGCAAAAATAGGCCAACATCCACGAGATAGACCCAAATGAGCGTGAAAATTTCCAAAGATACATTTTTCTACACTACAGTATGGTATGAAAGTTGATGAAGGATTGGATATCTATGAAAATAAAATTGAGAAATTATCTTAGGTCATAAAGCTAGGAATGAATTGGTTTTTGTTTTGTGTTGAAACCTCTAAGTTTTGAAATCAATTCTAAGTTGCTCCCCATCATGGAAAAATTGGTGGGCTCTGTCAATGGTTGTTGGCACATGAGATTTTGTTGATTTTTTTGTTTTGTTCTAATAAATAGAAGTGAAGTATTTTCTGATGGTGTTGAGAACTTAGACTATTATTTTCTTGAATGAAAACTGAATTTTCAATGTTGTTGACTATATACTCCATAAATTGAATTTGTATATTGAAATCTATATTTTACTCTCTAACTAAATTCATAGACAACTATTACTTTTGAATGTTGTGATTGGGTTATTGGAAAGATTTTATCTTTCTTCTATAGCCTAGAGTGTGGATCTTTTAAAATTGGGATTCTTTGATATAAGTGTTGTCCCAACCGCACCTAGCATTAATTTGTCTGAGTTTGAAGAGTTTTCCATCATATTTTGGTATCAGATACACATGAGATTTGAAAATTCAAAAGTGGGTAGAATTCCACCAAGGGCGATGAGATGAGGATCGGGGTGGTGGTAAAAGAGGCCATGAAGACATAATTTTGGAGATGCTACAAAATATGGTGACAAGAATGGATGCAATGGAAAAAGCACAATGAAGAGGAGTAATGGAAGATGATGTGAGTGAAGTTGCAGAAGAAGAGAAACCCCAAGCCAATGATGAAGACCAAGAAGAACCAGAAAGGGTTGAAGAGAGATTGATCAAAGTTGTGATGAAAGTGGGAGACAAGCCATCAATTGAAGTTCCTCCATACTCTAGAAGTCTGAATGGAGAGGAGCTTCTAGACTGGATTAATGATTTGGATAAGTATTTCAAATATGAAGGAGTGGAAGAGGAAAGGAAAGTGAAGTTTTCCTCTACACAATTGAAAGGCCACACAATAATGTGGTGGGATTACGTGTAGGCTTAAAGATGCAAGAAAAATAAGAAGAATATTTCTTCTTGGGATTGAATGGTTTCCAAATTGAAGAAAAAGTTCTTACCAGTAGATTACCAAATGAATCTTTTTAAAAGGCTACAAAATCTAAAAAAGAAAAATATGTTAGTCAAGGAATACATGGAAGAGTTCTACAAAAAAATTATTTGGCCAAGCCATAGTGAAGAGGATATGGAAAAGGTGTGAGGTATTTGAATTGTTTGAAATATAGTTTGTAGGATGAGTTAATTTTAGTGTCTCCACAAACTCTTGAGGAGGCCTATTATTTTCTCATTAAGGTAGAGGAGAAGCTTGTGAGGAAGAAAAATCAGCAAGGCAAAGAGGAAGAGGACCACAGTCTGGTAGGGGATAGAAAAATCATCATCATGAAGGGGTTGGAAGTTCTAGTGGATCAACTAATCCAAAAAGAGGAGGTTATCAAAAAAAAGGAGGCAGATCATTTGGTAGAGGTGGTTATCAAGGAAGAGGAAGAGTATTTGCAGGTAAATGTTTTAAATGCAATCAGTAATTTGGTCATAAGATTTGGGAGTGTTTGGAGTATGTGAAAGAAGGGCACATAAGGCCAAAAAGAAGCACAAAGATCATGTAAGCTGAACAAGAAAGTGTGGGATCACCTATACATCATACAAAGGAACCTGAAACTAGAGTCTTTGTTGTTCAAAAGAGTGATGTTGAAGCCACCGAAGGAGAGTAAATAACTAGAAAAAAGAAGAGCTCTATTGAAGATGAAGTGCAAAGAAAAAGGTAAGTGCTACAAATTGATTATTGACTGTGGTAGTATGGATAACTTAGTGGCTATAGAAATGGTGGATAAGTTAGGATTGAAGAGGACTAAGCACCCCACACCTTATAGAGTTTCTTGGCTTCTAGAAGGGCATCAATTGTTAGTACATGAACAAGATGTAGTATAATTTTAAATTGGAAGTTATAAGGATAGTGTGATTTGTGACACCATTCCTATGGACATGTGTCATATATTGTTGAGTAGGCCTTGGAAGTTTGATTATAAGGTTGTGCATGAAGGGAGGAGTAAAACATATACCTTTGAAAAGGATGGCATTAAACATACTTTGTTGCCTATGCATGAACAAGAAGAGGATAGCAGTAGTAGTAGTAGTAGTAAGATAATTTTGGTGAGTGGAAAAGAGTTCTTGCATATCATGAAGGAGGAAATGGGACTTTCTTTGGTGCTCAAACCTAAGGAGTTGCTTACCGTTACAAAATTGGAGGATCTACCCAAGGAGGTACAAGAAATTTTGGATGAACATAAGGATATTGTTGCAATTGATTTTTCTAATTAGTTGCCTCCTATGCATAGCATTAGCCATCACATGGATTTAATCCTAGGAGCTAGCCTTCCAAATAAGGCTACATACAGGTTGACACCCCAAGAGAATGAAGAGATTAGAAGGAAAGTTGAGGAGTTACTATGAAAAGGGTTGATAAGAGAGAGTTTGAGTCCTTGTGCAGTGCCTACAGTCTTGGTGCTTAAGAAGGAAAATGAATGGAGAATGTGAATAGACTCTTGAGCCGTTAACAAGATAACTATCAAATACACATCTTTGATTCCCAGAATAGATGATTTGATGGATTTCTTGGGTGGTGTAAAGTATTTTTTGAAGATAGATCTAAAAAGTGGTTACTATCAAATTTAGATCAAACCTGAAGATGAGTGGAAGCTGACATTTAAAACTAATGATGGACTGTATGAGTGGTTGGTTATGCCTTTTGGGCTCACAAATGTATCAGTAACTTTATAAGACTCATGAATGAAGTCTTGAAAACTTTTCTTGGGAAGTTTTTTATTATGTATCTTTACAATATCTTGTTGTTAATTAGGTCTAAATAGGAGCATCTGTAGCATTTGAGGATGGTGATGATGAGGTTGCATGAAGAGAAGTTGAAAATTAATTTGAAGAAGTGTGTATGTTTATGCAAACCGAATTAGTTTATTTGGGTTTTGTGGTATCCAGTGAAGGGCTAAAAATGGATAAGAATAAGGTATAGGCTATCATTGATTGGCCAACACTAAGAAGTGCACCTGAGGTAAGGAGTTTTCATGGGATTGCTAGCTTTTACAGGAAGTTCATTAGAAATTCTATTCATGTAATTTCTCCCATACTTGAAACCATTAAGGGGTATAAAAAGTAATTTATATGGACAAAAGAGACTGAAAAGAGTTTTAAATTTATTAAGCATAGAATGACTGAGCAACCTATACTTGCATTGCCTGATTTCAAAAAAGTATTTCAAGAAGAACGTGATTCCAGAGGCTTAGAAATAGGGGCTATTCTTATTCAAGAAGGTAAACCAATGGCTTATTTCAGTGAGAAATTGAATGAGAGTAAAAATAAATATTTTTCTTATGATCTTGAGTTCTATGTGTTGGTGTAATCATTGAAGAAGTGGAGGCAATACCTTCTTCATAAAGAGTTTGTTATGTAGACTGATAACCATGCATTGTAGTTCATTAATAGTCAACATAAGATAAATCAAAGGCATGTCAAGTGGGTAGAGTATTTGCAAAGTTATAATTTTGTGTTGAAGCATAAAAGTGGGCAAACAAACAAGGTTGTTGACACATTAAGTAGGTGTTTATTGTTGCATGAAATTTGGGCTAACAGTGTTAGTTTTGACAGTTTGAAGGAGTTGTATGCAAATGATGTAGATTTTAAAGATTTTTGTGAAGCTTGCAACTGTCCAATTAGTAGAAATAGAGGACCTTGGTAGGATTATATTATATAGGAGGTTTTTTTGTTCAAATGCAATCAATTGTGCATATCTTAGGGCTCAATGAGGGACAATCTCTTGAAAGAGAAGCATAATGGTAATCTAGGAGGACACTTTGGACAACATAAAACTTATTTGTAGTTGATTACACACTACTATTGGCCAAGAATGAGGGTTGATGTGAAGAAGTATGTAGAGAGATGTAGGGTATGTCAGCATGCCAAGGGAAGAATTCAAAATACAGGGTTGTATCAACCATTTTTGGTTCCATCTCGACCATGGGATTCTATAAGTATGTACTTTTTTTTTGGTTTTCCTAAGACTCAAAGGGTCAATGATTCAGTATTTGTAGTTGTGGATAGGTTCTCTAAAATGGTGCATTTTATTCCATGTAAAAAGGCTAGTGATGCAACCCATATTGCTAATCTGATTTTCAAAGAAGTGGTTTGTTTACATGGAATTCCATAGAGTATTGTGTTAGATAGAGATACAAATTTTGTTGGGAATTTCTAGAGAACTCTTTGGAAAAAGTTGGGAACACAGCTTACTTTCAATTCAGCCTATCACCCCCAGAAGGATGGCCAAACTGAGGTGGCGAATAGAATTCTTGGTGACATGTTAAGGTGCCTTGTTGGGAAAACACTGGGAGCTAGGATATGGCTTTGGTACAAGTAGAATTCACTTATAATGACTCTCCAAATCAAAGTACAGGGTTCAATCTTTTTTATGTTGTTTATGGCATACATCCCAAGGGTGTATTGGAACTCAGAAATCTTGGTGACATGGAGAAATGAAGTGAAAATGGTGAGGATTTTTCTCAAGTTATTCATGACCTTCATGAGGAGGTGAAGATGAAAATTGAAGGAAGCAATCAACAATACAAATAGTATGCTAATAAGAAGCGTAGGGAAGTTCATTTTCAGGTGGGTGACCTTGTGTTAGCACATCTTAGCAAAAAAATATTTCCTACAGGTGGCTATAATAAACTGAAGATGAAAAAAGTTTGTCCAGCAAGATCCTTCACAATTTTTTAGTGAGTACCTATGAGGTCAATCTTCCTCTAGGCATGGGGATTTCACCAATCTTCAGTGTAGCAGATTTATACCCATATAAAAGTGCTACAAAAGATGAAGCAGCTGAGTTGGAGTTGAAATCCACTAATGATCAGCACATGATCAAACCCATTTCATTGGAAATTGAATGCATTATGGACAAATAGTTATTGAGGAAGACTTGAGGCAAGGATTATTTCAAGCAACTGGTCAAGTGGCATGGTCATCTTTTGGAGGATACTTCATGGTTAACTATACCTAAGATTGTCACCTCTAGTCATTCCATCAATGACCTCATGAATGGGATTTCATGAACCTTTACTTCCCCTGAGGAGCCTGATGTAGGGGCATCATCCCTTTTGCATCGCTTAATCTTGATTTGCATAGTTTGGTTTTGATTTTTTTTTCAATTTTGGCTTTGAACTTGCATCGGCTTCTCTTTTCCTTATTTGTTATGACAAATGGCAAGCTATGGTTTCAAGCCAATTGAATTGTATTTCTTTGTTTTGAGAGGAGGTGTTTGAGGCAGTTAGAAAAGAATGCCTCCATTTGATGTAAAGGGACTTTGTTTTCAAAATAGAGAAGGGAACATTTATTGGAAGAGAGGAACCAAGCCAATTTTGA
>VDFB02112541.1:0-21767 GCA_007258455.2 Sequoia sempervirens | reverse complement strand
TAGAATGAAGAAACTATTTCGGCCCGCAACATTATAGCTCGATCTATGTCCACTCCTTCGGGTGTTCAAATTGTCAGATCAGGATGCCTTTGACAAAATCCAACACACCATGACCTCCCTGGTATCCCATTTGTGAATGGGTTAGGCCTCACTCCAACCATGTGGACCACCATTGACTTAAGCTGTGACACTTGAAGGCCATGGCCAATATTAGCCATATCTTTACACCATTGCACAATTTCAGCTTCTTCTTCATCAGTTAGGATTGTTGGTGGCCCCCTCTTTTTTGTGGATGTCACACCATTGAGCCATGACCGCAAACTGCTAGGTGAGATTCCCCATTTGATCGCTAAACCTCTGATTGACATTCGATGGTCCTCAACATCTGCAATGGATTTTTCCATGTCATGCATAGACCAACTTTTCATGCACCGATCTAGGGTTGTCACTTGGTCAATAGATGGAAATTCCATTTCTACGTCAATATTATGAACAGTAGGTTCAAAACCATCATTTTCATTGGTCTGTTTTGCATTTTCAAAAATAACTTCCTCATCCATGTTCACTGCTGGCTCTTCATCAACATCTGGAACATTGAATGTCACTCCATGAGGTACTCTATTCAAGCGCCTCCCACCCGATCTTTTCCTCTTGTGCCTTGGTGCCATGATTGTCAATGATCTTGTACATTGTAAGTGATCAAGTGTCAGAAAAACAATGTATAAACATTGCAAAACACAGGTATAAACTTTGCAAAATATAAAACAGATCTATTTTATCATTCAAATCTGCTCAAAAGTCAATGGGTCTAATTTAGGTTAGCACCTTATAAAATCATTTTGGTGCCCATTAAAAATCACTCCTACATATTAATCTCCTTACTAAAGCACCAGACACCAAACACATTACACCCCAATTAGGGTCCGATTAAAGCATATGACTAATGTTTTTTTTGTTGGGTATCCCATTCTTTTGCATCATTTAATTTGGGTTTACATATATATGTAGATATAGATGTATTTATATGTATTTGTATAAATATATGTATACATGTATCTGTGGATACATATAATTACATAGTTACATGTATGCATATATCTGTACATATACATATATATATCTATATATACAATAGATATATGTATGTATATATATCAATGTTCAAAGCACATTGTACAGACTTGGGTTTTCAGAAAAGAGCACAAGAAATTAACCAAGGGTTTCATAATAATAATTCCTCACTCGTAGGAATACAAAAGTGCATTTTCAGATAGATGCAGAATATTCCAGGCAAGGGTTTCATGAGATTAATTCCTTAAGCACACGAATTTGGAAAAAACCATGCAAGGGTTTTGACAAATACATATATTTTTTTAATGGGTTTTCCGATTTATGCCCAAAGTGACATGGGTTTTTTTATAAAAAGGTGGAAGCATACCAAAAAATATTATTTTGCAGACATGTGTTCAAACCCACAAAATTTCTGATCATTTCTGGAGACAAAATCATGAGACAATCGACTTTACCAGGTCGTATTTAATCATTTAAGCACAAAAAAAAACAAATTCACATTGGTTTTTTAGGGTTTAGGGTATGTATGTATGTATGTATGTATGTATGTGCATACATACATAGATACATACATACATAAATACATATATATATATGTATGTATGTATGAAGCTGCATACATACATACATAAATTCAATGTGGGAAAAGGAGTGTAAGAGGAATGATTTATTTCATAAACAAGCAGTAATAATTTTTCAATCATTGAATAAATCCTTCATGGGTCGTGAAAGATGCAGAAGAAAATGATTAACCAGTACCATTGTTTGCATTTTAAAAGGATAGGCAAAGGATAGACATATACATCGATTTGCTGAATGAACAAGAGACAGAATGTAAAATGAAAAATATATGTATGCTAGCCTATTGTATGTGCAATGGGAAGTAGAAAAATATAAACAAATGCTAGGCTATTGTATTGGACAGCCAAATGAAACGTATTTAAACAGAGTTATAGATGTATATATGTGTGTTTGTGTATGTATATACGTACATATATACATGTATATATGTATTTGTATATATGCGTATATGTTTTTAAATACATAATACACATATATTAAATGCATGTATATATATATACATATATACACACACATACATATTAAACCCTGATCAATGACCAACCCTAACAAATGACCAAAAATAAACAAATATAAATAGGTACACATATAAGCAAAAATAAATGACAAATATAAACCCTGATATAAACACTGAAGTAAATGAAAAATGAGCAAAAACACATACAAATATAAATACAGGTACACCATTGTTTGCATTTTCAATGGATAGGCAAAGGATACACACATATACATCGATTTGCTGAATGAACAAAAGACACGTAATGTAAAATGAAAAATATATGTATGCTAGGCTACTGTATGTGCAATGGAAAGTAGAAAAATATAAACAAATGCTAGAATGTATAAAGTAAGAAGACACTGCATAAATGAAAATAACTATAAGTACCTACCTGAGACTTGGGATATTAGAGGAATGTGCAGAGGAATGTGCAGAGGATGCTTGTCGTTGCTTTCAATTTTGCAGAGAATAACATGCAATTGTGAATGTCGCTGGCTACTTTCCCCCTCTTATTTAGGAATTCGAATCTAACAATTGAATGCATTCAATTTGGTTGTTGTGTTTGAAATTTGAATTTGTTTGAGCATTTGAATTTGAAGTTGCAAGTTACGTAGGTTTTTAAAGATGATATGACTGAATTCTGCATTACATTTGGATTTGATGTTTATTTGGGGAGCCTTACACCTATATTTAATTGTGCAGGTACCTATAGGAAATGAAATAAATACATATAGCTGCTAGGGAGTGTGTGAAAGACTGTGCATTTCAAATCCCATATAATTAAAAGGAGATTGTGATTATGTCATGTAAAGCACCATTAGTTGTGCATGTATACTTGTAAATATAAAATGTAGTGAGGGACAAACATTTGCAAGTGGGGGTATTTGTAACAGTAAATGTTTTAAATGAAATTGTAAATGAGCCTTTTTATGTGCAAGTTGACTTCTTTTATAAATGCAAAGGCATGTTTAGCTGTCTACTATGATTGGTGAGTGACTCATTCTGTTATGAGCAGCTATTGGTGTTGTAATTCTTTTTATTTATTCATAAAAAAAATTAATGGATCAAAGCTAAAAAAAATTGGGGTGGAGGATCATGGAGGTGGCTATTCAATGGATGTAAGGATACTGTCTTCTCCTATATGTGAAGATGACAACTTTGACAATATCTCTTTAATCTCTAAAATTTTCTTCAAGGATCATCAATCTCCAAATCAGATTTGTAGTCACACATGAAGAGGGGAAAAAAATGTTGTGTTAGTGGATACTGGCTCTCACAAACCTTGTTTTTGTAATTAACCCTTGGAAATTAAATGAAATGAAATAGAATGAAAGAATGATGAATGGACAATATGCAATGTTGCAACTCACCAAACCCTTGAAATGAAGGCTACAATATTATGTGAAATGGCTCCAATGGATGTGGATATTGAATCTTGATTGAATGCTTGAAACATGATCTTGAATTCGCTTAAATCATGAAAACCTACATTACAAATGTTAACTCAAAAATACACATGATGCTTGAATCTTGAATTGATTCTCCAAAATACTTGATAATTAGATCTTGAATGCTATTGAATGCTCTTGATGTAATAAACTTTCTCAGATACTCAAAAAACTCTAGTAAAATCCTGCCAAGAATTGAATTCAAAATAGGTCCAAGCTAAAGAGGGACTCATATGCGCAAGGTGGTGTATGAGTCACAGTGACTTAAACTTGGGACACATATTTCAAGAAATGTTAAGTTCAATGGCATATTCAGGATCATGCCTCGAAACCTAGGTGGAACCCATATGTCCAAGGTGGTGTATGAGTCCCAGATCACTAGACCTAGAACACACAACCACAAAACATTAATTATGATTTTTCATTTATTGAATGTTGAGCTTATCCTCAAAAAAATGCATTTAATTAGGCTTGTTGATACAAAATAGGACCAAATAAGCCATAAAGAAGCCCAAATTTTAAATAGGAGGGCCCAAAAAAGTGTGAAAATGTAGAGGGATATGTTTTCCTACACTACAATTTCAAGTTTGAATTGGCATAATCAGGTTGATTTACTATTTTTAGTTTTTTCTCCCAAAAGTGTTGTTTGAACCTAACCCTCATCCTCAAAGCATAAGGAAAACTAAAGATTCTCACATTAATTTGATTCACCTAAGGGTTGTTAGTAAATTCTTTGTGGTGATCTCATTTCATAATGAAATAAAGGAAAATATGTCTCACCCCACATTTTTTAGTCACAATTTAATCCCCTGCCTATTTTTCATTTGTTTCATTTTGGTGAACCAAAATTTTGAGCATCATAAATTTTTTTTATTTTGGAGTCCATTTGCAACCCTATATATAATATTTGTATTACTTTGCATTGCATTACATTTATTTGAAAATAGTTCAAGGTTGTTCACTTGCATTACTTTTCATCTCATTTAGGGTTTTAGGTTTGCACTTTTGCATTCTTTAAAATATGGAAAATTCAAAAATCTCAGCCATTTTGTATAGTGTTTACGTAATATTGCATATTTAATCATTTACATTAGAAATTAAATCAAAATTGCATCTCAAATTAGGTCTTTGTTTCCATTTAGCATTATTTTCCACTTGTATGTAGATATGATTTTCCACAAATTTGAAATTGTAACCATGTGTTTGAAACCAAAATTTGAAAAGCATAAAAATCAACTCAAAAATCTATAAATTAATTTTTAAAAACCCTAAAGTGAGACCCATTCACCCACGGGTGAATAAGTCCCTAATCAATATTTTTATTTCATTTTTGACCATTAAAACTGTTGTTTCTGCATTTTTTGTTCCTACATTTAGTTTGTTGTTTTAGTTTTCAAAATTTTTGTTTGCTGAAATTATTCATATTAAGGTTAATTTGTTAAATTTAGTGCATTGTTTGAATTCAAAGTTACATCTAAAATACATAAATTTTAGGATTTTTCATACCATAATAAAAAAATTATGTTGTTTTAAATCTGAAAATTTATTTTACATATTTACATGTGTAGGATCAAGATGGCCAAAAGTGGCAATATGATGGGTATGTGGTCAATTTTAATCATTTTTACCCAAAATTGATGAAATGAAAAGGGTCAAAGGATATTCTCAGCTTTCCACTAATATAAATTCATTATACAATTTCTAATTTAATAAGTAATTATTATTCATTTTCTATTCAAATTACTTACTAAAGTCCTAATTGATAGGCTAGTTGGAAAACATCTATAACTTTCTAACCAGATTACATTTTTGAATCCAAAATATGTGTCACATCTCTATGCCTACATACTATCTGATTAAAAAAATAAAATTGAATTTCATGAAGTTTTGACTGCTAAGGTGGTCAAACATAAGCTTTTATATTTTTCAAAAAGTTGTAATGGGGCACCATAATTAATTATTTTACATGGAAAAGATTACAAAAAAAATATGCATCAAGACGTGGCATGAGTCCTGGCATTTATATCTAAAAATATTATTAAAAATATTATCAATTTATTGTATAGGTGGTTGTGATGCATAATTCCTACTTTATTTTTCCTAAAATTTAAGTACTAACGTGATTGAAATTCCCCCAAATTTTCACCAAATAGATATTTTTTATTTTTAAACAAACCTAGTAGCTTAGAAACTACATTCAATTGCATACATATTCATTCTACATATTTTTTAAAATAACAGGATAACTTATTCAAATTTTACGCCAAGTTGCCTAACTCTACTTTTCTAAATTTTTTGCCACTTATGGGCCTTTTCCATAATGATCCCGTGACATACTTACATTGAACTTTACATTCTAGGGTGTTTGATTGAATTTTACCTATTATCCATTTTGAGTGCACCTTGGGTTTGTGAAACTTGTATGAGCATCATAACTTGGTGTCCTACTATCATTACTATTTTGAGACATAGTTCGAGACTCAAGTGATCCTAAGATACATCACTCGTCATGGATCTTGGGTTTTCTAGCTCTTTCACTTATAGTGTTGACACTAGTCAATCCACTATGGACCATACCCTTGAAACTTCATTTCCCATGACCTCCCTACCCAAAACCAATGTGGCTGATCATGTTGACATAATGGTTGCTAATGTCCCTCAGGAAAACCTAAGAAGAATAGATGAAGATTTAGACAAATTGCAAAACTTTCTAAGTTGTGAACATATTGTTTGTATTGATGTTCCCATCATAGGTCAAATAAGAAAGATTCCTAATAATAAAAAAGGAATAGAATTTTTTTGTAGCCCTACTTACATCATTAATCATCACATGAAAAACTATCGTATAAACTAAAATAAAGAAAAATAGGGTAGGGGAGATTTCCCAAAATGTAAAAATGAATCCAAAGAGTGAAAATGGGTTCTATTCTTCTATTTTAATTTAGGAAATAAGATCCACACCAAGAATTGAATATCAACCCTTATATGAGTCAAATCAAGATGTGAGTCTATTGATTTCCCCCTTTTTTCTTGGATGGGGTTCTAGGTCAAACAACACTTTGGTGAGAAAGTTTAAGAATAGAAAATAAACTCCAAATTGTGATCTATAAAGTGCATCTAGAATCTCAAGCACAATACTAATAGAACCTCCAAACTTTAGGGAGAGTTTGTAAGGGATAAATGTTATGTACCTTTTGTAAAAAATATTTTTTCATGGCTAACTTATGACCCATTCACCCTATGAAAAATGGGTCCTTGCTAAGGTTCTGAAAAATCTATTTTCAAGTTTTCTTCTCCTATGTCTACACTCCCAAATTCTCAAATATTGGAATCGAAAAGTCAAAAATTAATCTTGTAGCATTATTTCCGTGATTTTTCAACAATGGTGAAAACTTTGACAACTCTGAAAGCTTTCCAATATTTTCTCTTCAATAGATCTTCCACCTACAATCTGCAATCACACATCAAAGAGATAAAAATGTTGTTGTTAAGTCGATGGGGGTTTTACTTGGTTAGACCCCATTTTGGTAATTTAACCTTGAAATGAAAAAATGAAACATGAAGGAGGAATGATGAATAAAAAAAACTATGTACCAACTCACCAAACCTAATTTGAAACCTTGAATTTTTTTTTGAAAACTAGCATGAAGTGGCCTAAATGAATGTAGATCTTGATCATGAAACTTGATGTCAAACAATTCATTTTATATGATTGAATAGATCTTGAACACTGCATCACCATATTAGCTCAGACAACATGCATAATGCAATAGATCTTTGAAATAATGCAATAAATCTTTGACATAATGAAATAAATCTTGATTGTTGTAATAATATTCTATAATCTACCCTTGAATTCCTTGAAAATACTCTTGAATTGCTTCTATAATGCACTTGTGAAAATTACTTGATTCCTTGAAAGTCTTAGGATGAAACTTAGTGAAATAACCTTCTATTTATACATATCTTAACATTAATTCCTGAAATTCAAATATCACAAGCCAACATTGAATTGTGGATTTGAAATCATTAAAATATCGTAAAAAACATATTTTAAAGCGGGGTCCTAAGTCTAAGTGAGGATTCATTTTCCATAGAGGGAATGGGTCCTAGGCCACTTACCTAGGATGCACATTGCTCAGTGTTAAACATAATATTATATTAGTGTCTTAGGTCTAAGTGAGTACCCATTCACCCTATGGCGAATGGGTCCTAGGTTACTTACCTAAGACATAGGTCTTCCAAAGTTAATTATTGTGTAATGGCATTTATGAATGTTTGATTTTATCCCTTGAAAATTACATTTAATTAGGCTTGGGTTTGAATTAAGGTGGAAAATTAAGGAAAATTAACCTCATTTATTTAATAAAGCCCTAGACTAATGTGAAAGTGTAAACGTACACCTTACAACATAAAAAATAAGGTACAATTAAGTCCATTTAATTAAAAGGGTTTTAAACTTTATTTGAATATGAAAACATATTACAACAATAAATTAAGGCATAATTAAGCTTATTTAATTTATTAGTTATTCCCAAATTATGTGTGAAAAGGCGATACTTTTTCCTATACTAGATTTTTCCCCCACTGTAGTTAGAGTATGAACCCATGTCAAACTCATGCTAAAGTAGATTCAAGACACTTACATGCAACAATGAAAAATATGCATCATACAACATTAATGATCAGGAAGATCAATCCTAAATGAGTTGATTAGTGCAAAACACATCTAAGATATTGGTTTTGGTGCTAACTCTAAGGTAATAGAACTTCAGGCTATCCACTAGGTGAGTCTCCCAATAAAGTGGCTTAGTGAGAAAGTCATGCCCGGGTCTATAGGATATCACCGCACTACGATAAATTCATGCCTCTATGTCAATTTCTTTCCCATTTTACTAACCATACATGTTTCCATCCTTATCAAAAATTGTCCTTGTGTTGGTTTGGTATGCTTCCCGACAAGCCATGACCAATTAAGGTGCCACGAGGGATGGAGGGAATCTAGCAACTTTAGCTATTCCACTTTGTCTTATTAACCTTGCATTCTTTGTCATTGGATTGACCCTAACCCTCT
This sequence comes from Sequoia sempervirens, assembly GCA_007258455.2. Classification (NCBI taxonomy): domain Eukaryota; kingdom Viridiplantae; phylum Streptophyta; class Pinopsida; order Cupressales; family Cupressaceae; genus Sequoia; species Sequoia sempervirens. Next base: position 13,093 of record VDFB02112541.1, on the reverse strand, counting down.
GTGTGAATTCATTGATATCCACCTAGCCAATGTTGGTGTCCGTGATCTCCTTCCAGTCTGTTGTGACCTTTCAGTGGAGCGGCTAGCCCTGGAATTGGTACTTCATCTAGTTCTTGTCTTCTTTCCCTTGAGGGGTCCTTCCTAACTTCTTCCCCTTGTCCCCTTCAGTGGATGTCCCTGAAGTTCCTGCACTCGATTCCATATATTCTGCAAGCAAGGACAAAGTCAGCTCATCAGATCATAAAAAGCATTCATGTTATTCATCAATCAAGGATATCATGAACTTTCATCTCAAGATGTTATTGATATTTTGATTAAGGGAAATTAGACAATTCGGGCCCGGAGGGCCGGACTTCCTTGGCAGGAATGTTGTTTGGAAGGGAAAATGCAACGGAAAGCTCCCGGAGACTTTCTTTGGTCACATTTTAATATTTCAAGAGGTTCATGATGAAGAGGACGAGGATTCAACATGTGGGTCGAAGTTAGATCTCAGATTTGGGTTCGCTTGGATCAATTTAGGAGAGTTCGGAGGTCACAAGCCGAAAAGCTTTTGGGAGATAGCAGTTTGGAGTGGCAGATGGCAGACATAAATCTGGAGACGAAACTCCGAGGTCCGGGGCCCGGAGGGCCAAAGGGCGGCCGGCAATATGTCATTTCATTTTGAGCACTTGGGCCGGCGGCACCGGGAAGGCGCCCAAACTTCGTCGTTCAGGACGGCAAACGTCAGACGGAAGCCCGGGAGAGGAAGTCCGGTAGTAAGAGCCCAGTGGCATGGTTCTCGTTTTAAGTTGGGTGGCAATTGGTAGGGCAGAGCCTAGAGATTGGGATGCCAGGCGGGGTTTTCTCGTTTGCAATGGCGGGCGAGGAGGGGAGTCTCGAGCCATGGAGCCCGGCGAGCAAAAGGCCATTAACAGTTCATGTGCCATCCAGCGGCATACAAGAGCTTAGGGCCCAGCGGACTGGGCGAAATCTCTCGACAACGGGAGAAAGCTGGACCTTCGAGAATGGACCCCTGGACACCAGGGTGAGAAAGCAAGCCAACAACGGAGCAGAGGGTGGGGTCTGGAGCACAGAGGGACCGAAAGACTTCAGGATGGGGATGGCGGAAAAGGGAGCAAGGATACCTGACGTCCTGAACCTGGAGGTGATAACGATGTAATGATTTTTAAATTGCCCGGCAGCAGTAAGCAGGAGGGCGGAGCCCGCAGATCGGGACGCCGGACAAGTTTCGCCGTGGAAGATGAAAAAACACCCACGGAACCCCAGAGGAGGAACTCCGAGGTTCGGGGTCCGAGAGGCCCAAAGGACATACATTTACTATGAGGTTCTTACGGTGAGGAGGAGGGCGAGCTCCCACGGCCGGGAGGTAGGGGTCTTTTGTAGCTTTAAATGGCAGAATCCAGGGTAACTTCCGAACAGGGAAGTTCGATGAACTGGACTTGGAAGGTGACATTGTCGTCGGTAGGATTCTTCAAAGGTTTATTAATGGACGGTGAAGGTGAGTCTCGGGCCTGAGGAGGACATTTTCCCTGCGTGAAGAACAGTCCCGGCAAGGAGAAACTCCGGATCGGCGAGGAGGGCTTCCTAAAGGTTTTTTAGATTTTCTAATATATGGGTTTTGTGTGCGATTCCATGTTTTACTACCCTATGCCCTCTTAATGATTGTTCTTTCATTTAAATATCTCAAAATCATGAAACGAAGCTTAGGAAGGGAAAACGAATGGCCTACCTCAAACACGCTATGCCGGGAGTCGTGGGATCCACCTACGGTCGATGAAATGATGCTGAGGATGACGAGCGTGATGATGTCGAAGATGGTGGGCTCCAAATGGTAGGTTGTCCAATTGCTCTGCAATATTATGAGATGAAAATGACAGGTCAGATTGGGTATTTTATACCCCTAACTACCATTAATGTTCACATTTAATGTAGGTATGGCGGGAAAAAGGTTGGTGGATTCAAATGGTCAGCGACGGCGGCGGGAGAACCGGGGCTTAGCGGCTAGGGAGGTGCAACACAGAGGTCGCTTGAAGTTTTCATTCAGTTGAACGGTGGCAGTGGGAAGCAGGTCGGGGCCCAAAGGTTGGGATGCCACCAGGGATCCGCTGTCATGGACGGCAGAACCATCACGGAATTCCAGACGGTCAGGCCCGGGACACCCCATGGCAGTGAAGGACTCCCGAAAACTGCGGTCAGCGATAATGCTGGCGGGACCCAGGGGGCGGGACGCCATAGGTAGTCTGCCATTGCGGACGGCGAAACACAGACGAAACCCCAGAGGCGGACCTCTAGGGTTTGAGGCCCAAAGGGCGAGATGCCGTAGAAAAATTTCAACAAGTTTTGCAAACAGCGGACGGGGAGTCAGACCCTGAGGTTCGGAAGGACGCCCAGCGGACGCTGCCAGGAATGACAGTTCCAGCAAGGAAACTTGGAGAGAGAATCTTGAACCCCCGGGGCCATTGACAGGGTTAAACTGCCAGAGGGACTTTGCGAAGCACCAGCACGTAGAAAAACCAAAAAGGGGAGGCATGGTCAATTTATGGTGCATCCTTAAAGCAACATTGACCATTCGAGACATCAAAAGGGAGGCATGCAAAATAAGGCGGTGACAAAAACAACCCGACAAGGTGAAAGAAAAGAGGGTTCCCATTCTGAACAGAGCGTGTGTGCAAAGGGCAGAACAAATGGCGACTCCGCTAGAGAACGCTCCCGAGCGTTCTAAGGATAAATATTCATTCACGACCCAGAATCTCTAGTTTCGTAGACCAGGAGTGGCTTCCAAAGATGAATCTGGGAGGACAAGATCTTTAATTGGGTCAGCTTATAGGACACCTCAGAAGTGTGTGTAGTGAGTTCATTCCTTTCCTCGAGATATTGACCAGGGTTACCAAGTCAACCGAGTGATCTACATAAATCGTCTAACACCAAAAGTAACCTGGACTTTGCTTCACTGCCAGTCAGGCATCCATAGCCCCGATGGAGTTGTCACTACAATCTCACGGATATTGCTCTACTGCCAGCCGGGCATCCATAGCCCCGGTAGAGTTATCCGAACACTCATACGGTCGTTTATTTCCTTTTTTCAGAATTCTTTTTTTCCTTTTGCTTTCATATTTCACTTCTCTTTTATCATTTAGTTCAACCGGGTAAGCATTGAAGCCTACAATGGGTTTGAGACTGCAGTGGTCATTGGAGCAGACTTGAGATTTTTCACTTGCTGGGGTGTCATAACAACCATGGTACAGTCCTTTAGAAATGATTATTATGTGCTTTATGCGAGATCCGAGATGTGTGTAAGAAGATCTAGCCAAGGGTGAAGTTCTAAGTAGAATTCAAGCAAGGAAATCATTCACGGGCCACTTTCAAAGACCGATAATCGAGAGTGAATGTTTAGCAGAAGAACACAAAGAACGGATAGCAAAGTGAATTGTTTGTCCAGCAAGCACGACAACCACAAAGGAGTGGGAAACAACTTTCAAAACAAAACTGTCGGGAGGGAGAAAACAAAAGAGCGACGCAAACAAAATGCAAGCAAGCCAGAAAGCAAACTACCCTAACCTATGTACAAGTATTTACATCGAAGAGCTCGAACGAGCTCATGCCTGGAAGTAATGCTTTAGGTGCTACCCATTGACTGGAAACAGGACGTTCCCACCAGTTAAGGTCTTTAAGCGGAAGGCATTATCTCCCAAAATCTCAGCTATTTGAAAGGGGCCAAGCCAGAGCTTATCGAATTTGTTGTGTCCTCCTTTCTTTTCATGGGCCTTGTCCCAATACAAGACCAAATCAGCAATTCTAAAGGCCTTAATCTTGGCTCGGCGGTTGAACCAGCTTTTAACTACGCCCTGATGTTTGGTGAAATTTTCTATTGTGCAGTTTCAGACTTCCTCTAAATGCAAGAGCTCAACTAACTGAGCTTCCCTATGATCTCCTCCCTCATAAAAATTGTTGATGAACTGAAGAGTAGGAATCTTCAGATGGATGGGGAATATAGGTTCTAGGCCATAAACAAGGTGCAACGGAGAATGGCCAAGGGCAGCCTTGTGGTAAGTGTGATCAGCCCAAAGGGAAAAATGGAGCTGGGTATGCCAGTCATTGGGATTCGTATCTAGTAGCTTTTTGATCACGGTAATCAAGTACTTGTGGACTCAGCAAGGCCATTTCCCTAAGGGTAGTAACTAGATGAGAATTTAAGGGCAATCCCATAGTCAAATGCCCAACTAGAAAATTTTAATGAAGCAAATGTAGGTCCATTATCACATACCAAAGCATAAGGACAACCAAAGCAATTTAAAATAAAATTTTCCAGGAAATTAGTAACTACTTCAATTGTGCATTGCTTACATACTATTGCTTCTGTCCACCTAGTACAATAATCAGTAGTGGTAAGAATGTACCTGTGTCCTGTAGATGATGGAGGGCTTACCAGACTGATGAAGTCGAGACCCCATTGCGCAAATGGCCTTACCTTCAACACAGGCTACAGTGGGACAACAGCATTCTTTTCCCTGGTGGCAGCCGTCTGACATGTGTGACATGAACGAACATGAAAATGGGCATCCTTGAAGACAGATGGCCAATAATACCCTGCTCTCAATATCTGATGTGCCATGGAAGAACCCGAACCATGGCCCGTGCCAAATTTGTTGTGGAACTCTCTTAAGACTTGATCTGCTTCTTCCTTGTCAAGGCATCTTAAATAAATGTCTTCATGATTCCTTTTGCAGAGAATGGAACCCTACAACATGTAGCCATTTCTTTTCAATCTCAGGGTCTGCTTTTGGACTCCTTGCAGGTGCGGTAGACACTTATGGTTTAGTAAATAGTATACGACATCCTGGTACCATTCTCCCAGGGAGACATCCTCGAGCTGGTACTGCTGCACAAAGAGTTCAGGTCCAACTTCTGCTACTGTTTCAGCAATTGTGCGGGTGAGTACATGTCCTCTCACCAGTTTCATTAGTTGGATCTCTATGTCATATTCTTAGAGCAGGGTGACCCATTTAGCTCTTCGTTCACTCAATTCATTTTGCATGAGCAGTGTTTTTACCGCTGGGTCGGGGACAATGGCAAACACCTTATTACGTAGGATATCAGGTCTAAATTTCTTTACCCCTCTGACGAGAGCATATGCCTGCTTTTCAATGTTGTGATATCGCAATTCAGTATCCTTGAGGGGAGCACTCATAAAGGTAATCAGATGCTCATTTCCTTCATCGTCCTTCTGGGTCAACATGCTAGCACATGAATGCTCTGAGGAAAATGAGTAGATGTAAAAAAGCTTCAGATAATCTGGGTTGACCAACACGAGCGCCTCAGCGATGGCCCGTTTAATTTCTTCGAAGGATTTTTTGGCATCAGGTGTCCATTCAACTTTGGCGTCTTGTTTCAACATAGCATTGAGAGGTTTAACAATCTCCGCAAAACTTGTGATGAATTTCTGGATGAAATTGATCTTTTCAAAGAAAGATTTTAATTCTTTCTTGCTTCTTGGGGGCGGGATTTTGAGTAAGGAATCGATACGTTCGGGGTCTATGGAGATTCCCTATTCTGAGATGATATGCCCAAGCAATCTGCCTTCAGTCACTCTGAAAATGCACTTCTTAGGGTTAAGGGAAACCTCGAACTCCCTGCATCTCTGGAATACCTTGCATAAACCGCAGATGTGGTCGCCCCGCTTTTTAGAAAACACGATCAAATCGTCCATGTAGATGATTATGCACTTGTCAATTAGATCTTTGAAGGCAATATCCATGGCACATTGGAAAGTGGCGCCAGCGTTGATGAGCCCAAAAGGCATTCTCCTGTAAGCGAACGTCTCCCACTTAGTGGTGAATGCCGTCTTGTGACGATCCTTGTATTGTACCATTACTTGGTTGTACCCAGAGTATCTATCGAGGAAAGACATTATCTGCGAGTCGTTGATGATCTGCAGCACCTCATCCAATGAAGGTACTGGATAGTTGTCTTTCTCTAAGGCGTAGTTTAGATTGCAAAAAACCACACACAACCAAATCTTCCCGTTCTTTTTTCTAATTGGGACCAAATTGGCCATTCACGTGGAATGCCTAACTAGAAAATTGATTCTTGCTGAGAGCAACTTTTGTACTTCTTTGTAAATGATAAGTTCCAGCAAGGCATTGATAGGGTATTGTTGCTGGTGGAATGGTCTCACTTCTGTCTTAAGGGATGGTGTGAATAATGACAGAAGTGTCATATGTTTTTAAATCTTCATAGCCCCATGCCACCACATCACAGTACCGCCGCAATGCATCCGTGATTCCCTTCTTTTCCTCTGGCATGCACACCTTGCCGATAAAAACATTCCTGATCTCCTCGGCTGTCCCAACGTTGTGAGCATCGCACTGGTTGCTTATAGCCTCTTTTTTTGTTTGTTGATTCTGATCTTTGATCTGGTCCAAGTCAAATATGCGTTCCAACTAAACCATACCCCTAGGGATCATATTAGTTTTGAGGTTAATAACCCCCTCTATGTCCAGATCAGCTTCATGTGGATCAACTTCATCAATTATTTGAGTTGCGAAGACATTGAAACTTGTGATAAATTGAAGGATATGCTTGTCATCATTGAAGACTTGCAAGTGGGTAACATTATCTGGGACTGATGGCATGGATGTTAGCTCAACCGTGAATTTCTTGAGCCTAGATAGAGAGAGGGGTTGTAAAGTGTTGGTGGCTTGAGCCAAGGCATCAGCTGTACAATTCTGAGCATGAGGGATCAATTGTATATTGAAGGCATCTAATCCGTCCAAGAGATCCGAGATGCTATGCCTATAGTTTGTAAGTCTCTGATCATGACAAGAATACAACTTCCTGACCTGTTTAACCACGAGCTCAGAATCCCTGAAAACTTGCAGTATTTTTATATTTTTCTTCAAGGTCATAAGAAGGCCAAGGACTAAGGCCTCATATTTCGCTATGTTATTGGTGCAATAGAATTACAATCCATGGGCAGCTAGAAAAGTCTTACCCATTGGGTTGATGAGTTCAAACCCAGCTCTAGCTCCCTGCCTGGACTTGGATCCATCAAATCGGAGCGTCTAGCACGCGGAGGGTTCCTTATCTTCGGGTCTAATCGAGACTCTATTACCTTTTAGCTGGATGGCTGGCCCTGTGACCTTAGGGGAATTTTTTGGTTCAATGTATTGATCAACAAGTGGTTCTACTAGTGCCTCCTTTGGTGTTTCTATCTAAGGAGCAGCTAATTTTTTAACATGTGCAACTGCTGCTTGACACAAGCAACAATCAAATTCGGAATGTGCAGCATTGTGAACCTTGCACCAGTTTGGCAACAAGAGATCTTGTAAATTCATTCGGGCCCCTAGGCTGAGCTGATCCCTTGTGCACTTTTCAATGAAGCCCTGGAAACCACTTAGTAGTCCCCAGTCGTCATCCTTATCAGGCTCATCATCGGCTTCTATCAACACTTTTATGTCTGGAGGTATTCATTTAGAATTGGTTGAGGGACTACACAACACCAGTAACACTTCATCCCCACATTCTTCATGAAGTTCGACCTCATTTTGGTAGGCGAAAGGGTGATAATTCCCCAAGTCGATCTTGGCGAATAGCACCTCATTGATATTATTATACTCTGTGATTATGTACTTCATACAGGGTTCACAGTCAATACGGATTTGATTTGGCAGCCCCTTCCATAGTAGCCACATATGAGAAAGGTCTATGGCAGTGTATCCATTTAGTGCCTTAGTGAATTCCCTTCCCAAAATGATTTCATATGCATCAGGAATATCTACCACTTGAATATCGATGACTTGTATCTGTGGGTCTATAGCAATCTGTATTGGAATACGATTTATTTCACCCACGATGTCGATCTCTATTTTGTCCAGCTGGGTCACCTTCCTCTTTGAAGGCGTGGGGGTGATGCCAAGAGCCTTGCATACTGCCAAAGGAATGACATTGGTGGACGCTCCTGAATCGAGCAGGCAGTTATGCAGGTTCTTTTCAAAGACTCTAATGGTGGTCAGGAAAGGGGGAGTTTCTGGTCTCCCCTGGAGGATGCCCGTAGGTGTGTCCATGTGAGTTATCTGACCTTTGTTCTTATTATTGCCCAAATCCCCGGTCAGCCTAGATAGCTAGTTCTTGGAAAGCTGCCTATTAGTTTGCTCTGGTTCCTTTTCAATTTGTTTACCTGTAGACTGATTCACGGGAACATCCTTCCTTTTTCTGGTATTATCCTGTATCTCTATTTCTTTCCTAGGCTCTTCAAAGGTAACCCTCTTAGCTGGTGTTTCTTGTGTTGTACTAGAAGATGGAGTCCCATTAAGAACCCTAAAGAAGGCATGTCTCACAACAGGGACCTTGAACAATTCGAAGGCTGATAAACTAACCTTTACCTTTTTTAACTCTTCTGCTACATATTCACCCGTTTACTCAATTTTTGAGCTAAAAGTCTGGCCTATGGCAAAAATAGGAGGTTGGGCCTTCGTTTGACTAGAAAAATTTGGGGATTGGCCTTGAGGCTAATTTTGTGATTGGTTTTGAGATTCGTTTTTGTTGAGGTATTAGGTGGGTATATGAGGAAGTCCAGGGTTATTGCTGACATTAGGATCAAGCGGAGTGGTGAAATTGTTTAGTGGGGTAGAAGTTGTAAAGGGTCCACCCGCCTATCTATTCCTAAGGAAGTAGGGAGTCGACCTTTGATGGAACATATGGACCTCATCTACAAATAGTTCTTCATCTACCGGACTATTATTTACTGAATCAAAGAGCTGAGCCAAGGTTTGTGCATTACTTAACTCTTGCACTTCCTCACCCTTAATAGGAGCAGGCTCGACTTTGGGCTCATTGTGGTCACCTCACGGAAATAACACTTAATTAATGACAAGACAAAAGGAATCATATAGCTTGGATGGAACAATGTCCCTGCAGCAGGTATTGTCGACTGCATTTTGCACCTCCACCTGGAAGATTTCAGCAGCTGTTTGGAACTCAGGACAATCCAATTCGGAATGTCTGTTGGTTTTATGAATTTGACACCATCCGGACAAAGCTGCCTCGGCAAGGTATACACTACTAGATATTTTTTCGTTGCTTGTCGGTTGATCGAAAGGCGTAGGGACACCACCATTGTTGGGCCTAGTGTTCCACGTGAGATTCTGCCTCTGAGAGGATCTCCTTTCTGCATTTTGACTGATGTTCTGCCCCCTATCATAATTCTTCCTGGAGGAAGTGCCTACTTCTCGATTATCCCTACTGTCCCTATTGTCTCGGTTGTCCCCGTTGAGATTGGCCTAGAAATTATGCTGGGAGGCCTACAACTGCTTATTCTAATTTTTTAGGTGCGTCATTTCTATGGACATTTTCTTTATCATTTCAGTCAGTTCCTCTAACTTATCTTTCTCAGTCCCATTCCTGGGCGACGACACTGGATTTTGGAGAAAAGCGAGCAGGGCTGCCGGTTGATTTTGATAGGTTGGAGGAAAACTCAATCCCGATAGGTACAATGGCACCTGGAGTTGTTGGGGATACGCCTGCTGTTGTGGAGCAGCCTGAGAATAATTATACTAATGTTGAGGCTGCAAATAGGAAGGTGCAGGAGGTGCATAATTTAATGACTGCCCTAGATGTGGTACAATAGGAAATTGAGGTACTTGGTTAATAAGAGGGGTTTGGTGAGCAAACACCTGATTAAGCCTTTGAATCTGTATTGGGTGGGCTACCGACCCCAAAGAAGGCAGCGAGCCAGAGATGTTCTACCCCAAGTCTACACTAGTAACAATGGTTTCCGCATAGGCGATCACCAGGGTAGTGAGCAGTGGGTACATCCTTTTCACCAAGGCCGATGTGAGGTTGTCCAACACTACATAATAGACTGGAAGAGCCGCCACATCATTATGGAGGTATGGGTCCTGAAGCTTCATGTAGGCCCGATGGAAGCAGTCATTGAAGGAGCCAATAGGTTTGTTGACTTCCCTCCTGATAGACATGAACTGTTGGTAAAGCTCTGAAGGGCTGATGAGGATCTTGTATTTCTGCAGGAAGGCATTCTTCATCAGATTTCATGAGGTAATGGACCCCCTCGGCAGGTTGATATACCAATAGAAGGCCTCTTCCCCCAATGAATGTAGAAAAAAGGTGACATGCAACATCCTCATGGTTGATTTGCATTTCGGTGATTCTTGTCTCAAATATTTTGATATGCTCCTCAACTATTTTTTGTAGGTCATGTGGATGAAACTTCGAGCAAAAGCCCTCTAGATTCTTAGGCATATCATTGTAGGCAGCGAAATGTATCGACAAAGGGTTATGTGCTAACCAAGCCATGGAGGGTGGCGGAGGTGGTATCTGCTATTGGAGAACAACAATTTGGGGTTGTATCTACAATACAACAGTAATCTAGGACTGTACTTGAGCGGCAGCCGACTAGACTGTACCCTGGGCTGGAAGGGCCAGGAGAGGAGCAATCCCCTGGCTGCTGGAGATAGGAGGTGCAAATGTAGTTTGAGATGGTTAGGTGGAAGATGAAGGCGAGCCAAATGAAGGTGAGGGTGGAATGAAGGTGGCTAGAATAGAGGAAGAGGAAGAAGCAATGCTACTTCCTTGAGCTTGCTTTTCCCTCGTAGGAGGCTACAATTCTTCAAATTCTCCCTTATTTGGCATTGACCATAGAACTCTTTGAAATCTCTCCAGGGAGAATGATCCAATTTGATCCAGCTTCACTTTTATCCCTTAACTTGATATTTCCACCGTTTCCCTCCCTCTAGCGCCAGTTCTATTGATAGTGTTCTTATGCACTTCTCAACACAGGCAATGCGTAGGTGCACTACCTCTCTTGAAAGACAATCTTTCACAATCAGATTGTAGAACACTATCCCAAGGTCTCTTAGATGTCAGGTAATGACAATGCATAGATATGACAATGCATATATACCTCAGTAGTTTGATGTGATTTGCTGGAATCACAAGGCGGTCTTACACAGAAAATGCAAAGCATGGATACAAAATATGGAAGTTGGATGTTTAAATAGAGTTCTTAGGATGGAAAGTTATTATGCACTGGCTGTAGGTTCAAACAACAATCTTGGACTCCATTTTGTTGTTGGATTTGACTTTACAATGTGCAATGAACCTTAGCATAGGTCAGTCATTAAAAAAAAGAAAAGAAGGCAAAAAAGAGGGAAAGTTCCTAAGCCTGCAACTATGAATAGTGACAATGGAGTTCCTGCAATGGACAATTTCTCAAAACAATATCCCACTTAACCAGAGATTTCAAAGTATCATGAAAATTGTGCTATCTTCTAAGGTCTGCAGATATTTTATCCTTCATCCACCACATACATGCATGAATCAAAGATAAATGTTTGGAGCAGCTTTGAAATCAAGTCCAGGCTAACTTTGCACAGCTATCTACCATCAGCAAACATCAAAAAGTATGGACAAAGAAGTCATCAATATGGCAGGAATTTTCATAACCACAAAACACCATTCCTAAAATCTATCCAAAGAGAGAAGACAGCTAACTAAAACAACAATAAAACCTAAGTTAAACATCTAACATAGGAGATTGAATCAAGCAACATGAGAGAAACTAAGGAAATACACCAAGTAAGTGTCTTTTCTTTATAAATTTTTGCAACATGTTTTTACAACAATTCAACTCTCTTTGCAAATAAGAGGAGAGCCCTATTTATAGTTTTCCAAAAGTCAAATGAATGGCCAAGATTAATTCTCATTGTGTGGCCAAGATTCATTACAAAATAGGGTTTCACCTACCCCCCAATATCTAGCAATTTAAAAAAATTACATTTTGTCTCTTCCCTATTTCGTCTTCTTGCTGATAGAACTGTAACTCTTTTGTCATTTAGCGGATTGTTGTTTTACTGTAGCTACTCTTCAGAAAGTTCTTCATCTTTGGCAGGGATGTCTTCTTGTCCCTCGGAAGCTGTGTATTCTATGTATTTGAGGATGACTTCCTGGAGCTTGTCTATTTCAAGGATTTCACATCGCAGCGCTTGGTAGCTCCACTCCTAAACATTATCCTCCAGCCTTTTCCAATCCTCATCATACTTTGAGCCTTGGTCTTTGAACAACTCTGATTGATTGAAGGCGTGGGTAGCAAAACTCATGAATTCTGTTGTGATTTCTCCAGCCATCCCGTCCTTCATTTTCTCCTAGAAGTAGGGCTTTATCTTTTTGAGATCCATTTACACAGTGGGCATATCATAGCCTATCATCATCTTAAGGTATCAAGCACATTTTTCCCAGATTTCTTTGATCCATTCATGGTCCGGATCTACCTTGCTCATGATTTGCTCTAACCTTTCCTTCTGGTTGTCAAATTTTTGGCGCCACACATCCATTAGCTAGTGATTTTCTTTCTTAAATGCAAGCTTCTCCTCCCACGTGGCTTTAGGAAACCAAATGATAGCTTCAATCCTTGGAAAGGTGGAGTCGTAAGTTGCAGGGAAATTGGTGTAGAGTTTCTTTGTGCTCTCCAAAGACTGCATTAGGTCCAAGAACTTGTTGGCTATTCGCACAGCCCTACTAATTCCCATGCTTCTGACGTATGAGACTTGTCAGAACCAGTCCTCTGTGGTCTTCTCCAAGTTCTTTTTTCCATCTTGTCGATCTATTCTTTGGAAAGCAGCTAAGGTGCGGCCGTGGATGTAGTAGGCAGATCGTCTACTAAAAACCACTATTGTATGTAATCCGTTAAGGCTGCAACCTGTGCCTTGAACTCATCCTTTGAGATTTTATCTTGTTTTATCAGGTGCACCACTGTAGCCACTGACTCTTCAAGGTGTTTGACCTTCTGCTCTCTAGTTGCGGTTCCCAAGTCAATGGTGGAGATGTTATAACTTACCCCAACCTGGCCAATTGTGGGCATTACAATTTGTGTCGCTCGAGAGCTAGAAGCATCCATTGTTACTCTGGATCGGACCTTGGGCTTCTTCTCCTTCTTCGTTGTGATTTGGGCTCGAGCCAAGATAGCCTCTAACCTTACACTTGGGTCCTTCAGCATAGGGGTCGTTCTTTCAAGTTGCTTCTCCAACCACTCGGGCACAACAGATTTCCCCTTGGGTGGATTGTAGTCACCCTCGCCTTC
>VDFB02112540.1:0-27951 GCA_007258455.2 Sequoia sempervirens | reverse complement strand
TGGCCTTATCATACCAATTATGCTCAACACATACTTGATAGGGTCTTATGATTGTGTCAGAACATTGTCCCACAATTTTTCAAATTCAAGTTGTGTTTGGGCCTTGATTTTCCATGTGGCATAATTGTCACCTCTAAAAAGTTGAAAGTCAAGAAGCATTATTTTTGGATGTAAAGATCTCCACATAAACAGTAGAATAAATTCGGATATTTAAATCAATAATTAGAACCCAAACACAGACCCGCGAAAAGGGAAGTCAAAAAATGAATATGAATTTTTAGTGTAACACTAACAAGGCAGGATAAAGAGATGCTGAGCATAAATTCAATTAGAAGTTCATTGAATTCACAGTTCACAAATTACACTTAATTAAACATCGAAATCACTTATTCGAACATTAATGCGCAAGAAAGAGAGATTGTTATCTTCAAACAATAGATGCTATGAATTGACGAGCACACTCAAATAAGGCCTCAAGCGTATCTGTGTATTCTATGTAAACCTCCCGATCTATAGTCGTGCCCAGTGTGAGTAGATTGACCGATATCGCCCCTATGTGAATGGACCGATGATGAACACCACCAATGCCCAGTGAAGAAGTCACAATTTGCCTGCACGGGAATGATCGCACCCAAATCTATTCCTTCCTCGAGCACGAGCAGAGTGACAACCGCCTGGTATTATGCTCGATGTGGATCACTTCCTGAGGGGCGCTCTATAAGTTTGGTAGCTAGAGCCGATAGGCTCGGCCTGATCGTTACACAATATCGCCTCCTTTGTCGTTGCCTGGGAATGAGACTGCACAATCGTTAGCAACAAATGCGTATAGAGTTGAAGGCTTAACACGAATCGCAAGAAGACCAACTATGTCCTCTACCTGATGAGAACCAGTAGGTAACTACGTCCCTTGTTGAGTTCACCATAGCCAAGGTCAGATTCGTGATGATCAGATTCACAACAATAGTCTACTATATATACTAACTTATTATGCCACTTCAATTGAAGTCGGCCTCAACAAGAATAAAGAAGAAGTCAAATTCAAATCTAATTAGGCACCAACCCAAAGGCAAGTCGACCACAAGGCAATTTTTATTATTTAATTATTTGTTAAATAGTGTTTATAAACACTAGTTTCCAGAATCATGTTGACCCAAACTTATTGAAAATTTGGGACATGACAATCCCCGCCTCCAGATGGTTGCTTGTCCTCGAGCAACCTTAGGTTAGGATGCTCAAAGATCTCCACCCCTTCCCAAGTAGCATCTTCGGCTGGTAGATTCTTCCATTTCACCAAATACTCTAGAATGACCTTGTTTCTCAACTGCTTCTCCCTCACGTCCAGCACCGTCTCAAGCTCGAGAATCAATTTGCCTTCATCATCAAGTGGTGGCAACTCCATTGACGGTGTGATCTGTTGTCCCAATGCCCTCTTCAAGCATGATACATGAAAAATATTATGAAGTCTACTGCCTAGAGGCAACTCAAGTTCATATGCAACCTCTCCAATCTTCCTTGTGATCCTGTATGGCCCATAGAACCTTGGTTTCAGCTTTTCCACTCCATTCCCCTTGAGAGATGATTGTCGGTATGGCTGCAACCTCAAGTACACCATGTCGTTGACTTCAAAAACCCTTTTAGTCCTTCGCTGGTCTGCATATAACTTTTGTTGATTTTGGGCTCGCTGAAGATTTTCTTTCAAGGAATTCATGATGTCCACGTTCTGCTGAACCATGTCTCTAGCACTCGGAACTCTACTATCTGCAAGAATCAGATCCATGAAGGAGGTGGCCTCATAACCATAGAGTGCTTCGAATGGTGACATCCCAATGGATATGTGATGTGTGGTGTTGTAGCAAAATTCTCCTAGATGTAGCCACTTCACCCAAGTTGATTGCTGCCCCGTCACATAGTTTCTCAAGTACCCTTCAATCCATTTATTCACGATCTTCGTTTGTCCATCTGTTTGGGGGTGGTAGCTAGTGCTGGGGGTCAACTCTGTATGAGCCAAACGGAAGAGCTCTTGCCAAAACAAGCTAATAAACCTGCTATCCCTGTCACTCACAATGTTTTGTGGCAATCCATGGAGTCTAAACACTTCTCTGAAAAACAGATCTGCAACTTGAGGAACCTTAAATTCTAAAGCAATGGCATAGAAATGAGCATACTTAATGAGCCTATCCACCACAACATAAATACAATCCTTACCTTGCACCTTAGGGAGCCCAGTGATGAAATCCATCGAAATGCTTTCCCATTTCTGATTTGGGATGGGCAAGGGCTCCAACAAACCAACTGGTGATACATGTTCAATTTTATTTTGTTGGCATACCAAACATTCTCACATGCTGCAATATATCATTTTTCAGCCCTTTCCAAGCAAAACGTTCCCTTACTTTCTTGTATGTCTTGTAGAATCCTGGATGACCAACAAGAGGAGTATCATGACAAGCTTTAATGATTCTATTCTTGACCTTAGAGTGAGGTACAAGATAGACCCGATTTTGTAGAGAATGAGCTCCTCAAACACCCTGTACCTATCATCAACTACTTTCCCTTCCAAAATATCATTAGCAAAGGAATCTTTAGCATACCCAGCTGTAATACCAACCTTCCAATCAACAAATATATCAGACATTGCACATAGATAAGGCTTCCTAGAAAGTGCATCAACCACTACATTGTTCTTGACTTTCACATATTCAATATCAAAGTCATAAGCTAGGAGTTTGCTTACCCATTTATGTTGTCTATCATTCAAATCTCGCTGATTTAGGAAGTACTTCAAGCTGTTATGATCTGTCTTCACCACAAATTTCCCACAAACCAGGTACTATCTGAACTTATCAAGGGTGTGCATGATGGCCAACATCTCCTTGTCGTAGATAGAGAAAGCCTTCTCCAAATTTGTGAGTTTCCTGCTCTCATGTGCTATGGGGTGCTTATTTTGCATTAATACTGCTCCAATACCTTCTCTTGAGGTGTCACACTCCAGTACAAAGGGAGATGAGAAATTTGGAATAGCCAAAACAGGGCATGAGCTCATTACCTCCTTGAGTTTGTCGAATGCCCGCTATGCTGTGGAACTCCAAGAGAAAGCTTCTTTCTTAGTTAGATTAGTCAAGGGTGCTGCAAGCTGGGAGAAACCCTTCATGAATCTCCTATAGTAGCTACAAAGACCCACAAACCCTCTCAATTGTGTTGGGTTCTTGGGTGTAGCCCAATTCTGAATGGCCTTGATCTTTTCCTCATCAAAACTTACTCCTTGAGCGCTGATCTTATGGCCCAAGTACAAAATTTCAGTCATCCCAAATTCACATTTTGACATCTTAGCATAGAAAGAATTCTTCTCAAGAACATCAAGCACCTCCTCTATATACCTCAAATGATCTTCCCGTGTTTTACTATAAATCAAGATGTCATCAAAGAAAACCAACACAAATTTCCTTAACTGGAGAATGAATACCTGATTCATGCAAGACTGGAATGTAGTGGGGGCATTGGTTAACCCAAACAGCATCACCAAGAATTCATAATGCCCGTAATGACACCTGAAAGCTGTCTTATGCACATCCTCATCCCTGACTCTAATCTGATGGTAGCCCGAACGCAGATCAATCTTGGAAAAATACATTGCTCCATGTAGCTCATCTATCAATTCATCGATCCTAGAGATAGGGTAGCGGTTCTTGATTGTCTTCTTGTTGAGAGCTCTATAATCGATGCACATCCTAAGTGTCCCATCCTTCTTTTTGACCAACACCACCAATGAGGCAAAAGGGCTCGAACTTGGGTGAATATGCCCCATATCCAGTAACTCCTTAATGGACTTCTCAATCTCTTCTTTGTACATTTGCGGATGACGATATGTAGTGATCACTAGTTTGGCTCCCTCTTCAAGCTCTATCACATGCTGAAACCCCCTATCTGGTGGCAACCCTGATGGAATCTCACGAAACACTTTGCAATTTTTGTTCAAGATAGCCTGAATGTCACTGGGAAATGTTCTTTCTTCCTTCGATGGACTAGTATCTATGATCAAGCACTCTGCTACCCATGCCACTTGATCCCTACGAAAAGATCGTTCCATCCTTTTTGCTGAGACCACCATTGGACCATTCCTAGAGAGACCCTTGAGGACAACCTCCTTGCCATCATGCTTGAATTTCAGCTCCATGGTTTGGTAATTAGTGGTGTATTCTCCTAATGAATGAAGCCACTGAACTCCCAAGACCATGTTCATGTCACCGATATCCACAACATAGAAATCATCTTTCATCTTGTGTCCACCCAAAGATCAGCCCATTTGTTGGATCCATTTAGTGCAAGAAAGGATGTTCCCTCCAGCTGCCACAACGTCAAACCCTTCAAAGTCCTTTGCTCCCAAGCAACTTGGCCACTGTCCTCTTGTCAATGAAATTATGAGTGGCTCCACTATCAATCAGCACCATCACTTTCTGTCCTCGAAAAACTCCTCTTACTCGGAGAGAATGGTATCGTGGCGCTCCTAAAAGTGTTGCAAGGGTACCTCCTATGGGGCTCCCTTCTACAACGAACTCTTAATGTTCCCCACTAGTGTCTTCCTCGTTGACCCCTTCTTCAGTTTCTGCTTCATCATCGGAAACCACTTCAATGTAATAAACTTGTCCCCTTCCTTGGCATCTGTGTTGATTGTTCCATTTCTCATTGCAATAGTAGCACATGCCTTTCTTGCGAAGTTCATTCCTTGACATGCCATGTGGACCTATAGGAGGGCCCTTTGGTGGTGGATTAGCCTTAATGAAAGGCTTCTTTGGCTGCCCTGCTGGTGTATTCTTGACAATGGTCTTCCCTTTCTTAGTGGAGTCTTCAAGACTCAATGCTTTCCAAGTGGCTTCCTCCAGAGTTGCTGGCTCCAAAGCCCTCACCAAACCATGAAAAGAATCTGATAGGCCTTCAATGAAGAAGAACATGAGTCTCTTATCTGACACATCCGATACCATCACAGCAAGCCTTTGAAATTCTGAAACATATTCGTCCATGGTGCCAGTTTGCTTCAGCCTTGTTAAATCCTGGAAATATGCTTCCGGATCTTTCCTGTCAAATTTCTTCGTCAGCTTATGGGTGAAATCTGCATATGTAGATACTTGTCCAAATCCTTGAGTCACAATGCCATGGTGCCACCATTCGTGGGCTAAATCCACCAGATGTAGAACGGAAAGCTTGATAGCTTCTTCTTCGATCATGAGGCTGAGAGAAAAATATGTATCCAACTTCTATATCCATGCTTGTGCAGTCATCTTCCCCGAGCCATCAAATGTTGGGAGTGTCAGCTTGCTCACCCTATGTTGCAGATCCCTGTTGTGGTGGTAAGTTACTTGGCTTCCCTTGGATCCATTCTTAATGTTGTGAAATTGAATGAATGGAAGTTGGTGCCTTATCTCAGGATCAATCTGCATATAGGCTTCCATGCTTGCATTGATGTCTCCTTCCGCAAGGCTCTGTTCTTCACCTCCATGATTTGATCCATGCTTGGGAAGGAAGGTGGGTTGTGTGGGACACAAAACCTTATTACTCTGATTTTCAGATCCAGAATTATTGGATTGATTGCCTTCTAGCCCATTGTTTGAAGCTGATCTGCCATTGTTGTTCCTGTCATTCATGGACTATAACATTGCTAATATCATCTGGTTGGTTTGTTCTTGCTGCTTGGCCATTTGCTCCTGCACATTGGCCATCCTCTTCAAGAAAGCTTCAAACTAGTCATCTTTGTCTCCCATCTTCTTACCTTTGTCTCCTATTCCGAAAGATTCGCCTGTTGCTTTCTTCCTTTCCCTTTTGATGACGCGTTGATCCCTTTAACGCATGCAATACCCTCAGGCTGGCAGGGTTTGAGGCTCTGATACCACTATAAAGATCTCCACATAAACAGCAGAATAAATTCAGATATTTAAATCAATAATTAGAACCCAAACACAGACCCGCAAAAAAGGGAAGTCAGAAAATGAATATGTATTTTTAGTGGAACACTGACAAGGCAAGATGAAGAGATGTCGAGCATATATTCAATTAGAAGTTCATTGAATTCACAGTTCACAAATTACACTTAATTGAACAACGGAACCACTTATTCAAACATCAGTGCGCAAGAAAGAGAGATCGTTATCTTCAGACAACGGATGTTGTGAATTGACGAGCACACTCGAATAAGGACTCAAGCTTGTTTGTGTATTCTATGTAAACCTCTCGATCTGTGGTCGTGCCCAGTGTGAGTAGATTGACCGATATCGCCCCTATGTGAATGGACCGATGATGAACACCACCAACGCCCAATGAAGAAGTCGTGATTTGCCTGCACGGGAATGATCGCACCCAAATCTATTCCTTCCTCAGGCACGGGCAGAGTGACAACCACCTGGTATTATGCTCGATGTGGATCGCTTCTTGAGGGGCGCTCTATAAGTTTGGCAGCTAGAGCCAATAGGCTCGGCCTGATCGTTACACAGTATCGCCTCCTTTGTCGTCGCCTGGGAATGAGAGTGCACAATCGTTAGCAACAGATGCGTATAGAGTTGAAGGCATAACACAAATCACAGGAAGAGCAACTACGTCCTCTACCTGATGAGAACCAGTAGGTAACTACATCCCTTGCTGAGTTCACCATAGCCAAGCTCAAATTTGTGATGATCAGATTCACAACAATAGCCTACTATATATACTAACTTATTATGCCACTTCAATTGAAGTCGGCCTCAACAAGAATAAAGAAGAAGTCAAATTCAAATCTAATTAGGCGCCAACCCAAAGGCAGGTCAGCCACAAGGCAGTTTTTATTATTTAATTATTTGTTAAATAGTGTTTATAAACACTAGTTTCCAGAATCATGTCGGCCCAAACTTATTAGAAATTCGGGACATGACATTGGAGCATTGGAAGCTATTGCATAGAATTTGGGGGGTACTTATCTCTCCAACAAGAAATTTCAGCCTTATTTCTCCCTAACAATTTATGGAGGCATTGCAAAAAAAATTGTTGTTACATTTATATTAGATATTAGATACGATAATTCAACACAACAGCATTAACAGTAAATGTGAATTAGAGGCACCATTTATACCAAATGTTGCGATTCTTTTTTTTGTTACAAAATGAAATAAAAAAATGACTTGAATTATTTTATTTTTTGGGCTCCAAATAAAAGATTTGATAAGTGCAAAACAAAAATTTAATATAGTTTTGCTGTTAACTATATGAGTGCAGTTTGAATATTTGATAAGTAAAAAAAGAAAATGATTCTTTTCAACTCTAAAGTTTACATCCAGAATGTATTATATACTCCAAATACTTTATGAATTTTCAAAAACTTTCCATGATTTTTTTGTATACTTCCAAACTTTAGAAAAGCGAAAGGAAAATTTAACATGCATCTTAAAAAAAAAATTCCCTCCAACCTTTGAATGGCAATAGATGGCCTTCATGGCTTCATAGTGATTCACGATGATGTTAATGTTTCTGTCTTTACATATTGTGGCCTTTGGCTTTTGATGATTTTCTTCTTCCTCTCTTTGACGTCAATAACTTTCCTTTGATATTGCTTTGACATTAATGACATCAATGACAATCTCATCTATACGTCTTTGACATCAATGACAATATTCTAACAGATTTTCCGAGCTAAGTCCATGGATTCACTCACACTTGAACGGATCTACACTGAGGTCCCATATTTGGAATTTCATCAGTAAGTACAGGTCACTAATCAGAAATCTTTTGTCTTGGGAAATCATAAATGAGACAAAAGCAAAGTTCTTGGAGGATTCCTGGCAAGATAATAAACCTCTGACAGATATCAAGCTACTAGCAGGGGTTCGATGGATTTCCAAGGATGATGCTCTTTGGAATTGGCCGCTTAGGATGATGCCAAAAGTTGAGCTCCCAAAGTAAGGGGCTTACTCTTGGTTGGAAACTCAGGGTAGTGTTGACCTAGGAGACATGATAGAAGATTGGCTTTCAAGGGCCATCAACCTGTATGCTGCGTCATGAAGATGAAGAGGGTGCAGACCATATTTTGTTGCATTGTAAATTTGCAAGTAATATTTGGTCCTCATTTAGAAGATAGGCTAGCAATAGGATTTTCCAAAAGGGTATTAAATTCCTGGCTTGTATTAGGGCCAATTCTTACTAAATTTTATCCACTCAAAGTACTGTGCCTACCATTTTCTAGATATACATAGAAAGAAAAAAACTACATATTTTTAGAGGAAAATATTCAAATTAAGAACAAGTTTCAGTTTGAATTGCAGCAGTTCTCTCCAGACTGGCAAACTCCAAAGCATGATTTTGTCAATAGAGCCTCTGTGTATCAGACTTTCACTTGACCCTCCTAAATCACTGGCCCTAGGTGAGTTGGAAGAGGAGAAAGGGGAAACAAAAACCAAAAGTGGACATAAAGTAGGTTAGGTGACCTCAAACCCAAGTTCAATTTTTACGTGGTCTCATGGGGTAACCCAGAGAGACCTGGTGTGAACAGCATCATTTGTGATTCTCAAAGAAGACTTTTAGGAGCTTCATCCACATTCATCCCAAAAGTGATTAACTATGGACCTAAATTTGAGCCCTTTTTGATGGATTCAAAATGGTCAAATATTTTGATATAAAATCCACCCTAGCGTAAGGGGATTCTATGGTGACTTTACAACCAAAGATAGAAGCTTTGTTGAAATCTGAGTTGGCTTTGTAAGATTTTTGTGTGGTTGGGAAAATATATGGCTACAGGCATGCTTCAGATAAAACTTTTAACATGTCTGCATCCTAACATGCTGAACAAATGAAGGCTGCATGTCATATGGTGGAGTGTGTGAAAGTTGTGGGAAGCAGAAAGATTTTACATCAGATAAATGGTTCTGCTCTGTGTCAATGATTTGGCCATAGTCTGGGATTATCACATTCTAATTTCATTGATATTTTAGTTTTGCCATTGTATTTGAAATTGAGGTAGTTGTTTGTATTAGGTTGAATTTGATGTCTTGTGCATCTTTGTGTGTATGACCATGGATACACCCAGCCACTATAAGATTCAACAATGTAAAGAACAATTGTTTTTCTATTTTGGCCAAGGTTCCCAAATTAAAATCCCTAATTTGCCTGTGAATTAATCAATCAATCACTCAATATATATACAAACTTCCAGAGCTATGAATTACAAAAAGTTAGAGAAGATTACCTGATAGCTGATAGAGATGATAACTTAAAGACCTCGATTAGAAATGGTACAAACACTGTTTAAAAGTGTGGCATCAGACCCTTCTCACACCACAGTTGATTAATGCCCCATATAATTTGTCTGTCCAGCTGCTTGGATAAAACCCCTTTTCAGACATTTCTTCCATTAGCTTCTGAGCTTCAATTACCCTGCCTACCCTGCAGAAACCATGTACCAGGATATCATAAGACCACGCATTTGGAACACAGCCTTTCTCATACATTCTGTTGAATATACCATAAGCCACTGTCAGTTTGCCCTCCTTGCACACTGATCTGAGTAATAAATTGTATGCAACAATATTAGACCCAAATGATTGCTCTATTGCTTCTTCCAGAGTTCCTAGACTGAACTCAAGTCTCCCTGCATTAGAAAGCAAACTAACAAATGTCCCAAATAATCTAACATTGGGAGAATTTCGTTGCTTACACATATCTGTAAAGAGATCCCAGGCCTTGTCGATGTTTGCTACCTTAAAACTACAACGCAAAAGTATGTTGTAAATGAAGGGAGAGGAGAGACGACCTTTCATCTTCATGTGATCAAAAACCCATAGTGCCTTGTTGAATTTGTTATCCATGCATAATGCATGAATAAGTTCCTCATAACACTGAAGATTGGGTGTAAATCCTTTCCCAATCATCTCTTCAAATTTTGTGAGTCCTAGCTCTGCTTTGCCTGCATTGCAAATCCCACTCACCAGAACACTGTATAACTGTCTGTTTGGGGGACGATAGGTTAATATTGCTTCAAAGAATGTCAATGCATCTACTATCCTTTTACACTTCAAGTAGCCCTGTAGCAGGCTTAGATGGTTACTTGTAATGGGAGTATGCATATTATCTAGCATCTTTTCATATATTCTTGTAGCTATATCTGATCGGCCTGCATCGCAAAGACCTTTTATAAAGGCATTGTACAAATTAGCATTGTGGTTTTGAATTGTTACATTCATGTCTAAAAGTTGAACAACCTGATCGGCATGACCTGTTTCACAAAGAACCATTATTACAGCTTTGTACAAGTTGCGAGTTACAAAGTAGCCTTCTTCCTGCATTTCAAGCAATAGCTTTGAAGCCATCTCTCCCCTTTTTGCATCACAAAGGCTGTATATTAGGGCATAGTAAATCTTTTTGTCAACGGTCATGTTATTTCTTCTCATTTTGCTTGGCAGCAAGTATCCTTCTTCCACCCTACCAGCCTTGCAAAGAGAAGAAATGAATTCTTTGCAAATCGGTAGACTAGGAGCCTGGCATCTGTCAATACCTATGTCAATAAGTTCACACATCTTATCCAATCTCCCGAACTTTGATAAGGCAAATAAAAGGATGGAATAAGTCTGTTTACTTGGGAAATAACCTATCCCTAGCCCATCTTGTAAGACACTGTAAGCTACCTCAACGCTTCCAGCTTTGCAAAGACCCTTGATAAGCTCATTGTAAGTCAAATTATCCAGAGTAAACCCAATTTCCCTCTTCCCATTGAATAAATCAAACGCCACATCAACCAGTCCTCCCTTGCAGAAAAAACAAATTGTTGCATTCATGGTACTCTGATCTGGGATAATGTGATTCTCTCTCATCTCAACAAGCAAATCCAACACCTCCTCGAGTCTGTTTTGTCTCAGAAGAGCGCTTGCCAAAGCATTGTAGCAAAAATGCCCAGGAATGTATCCTTCAGAAGTTTTGTTACGGTAGTAGTCCAATGCATCATCCACTCTCTTCTGTTGAACAAGAGCGCTGATCCATGTGTCATAAACCCTGCACATAGAGAAATTTCCCTCTTCCTTGAATTCCTCTATGAGCTGGCAGGCTTCTTGATTTCTTTTTTCTTTGCCAAGTGCACTAACAAGTGCCACAAGTATGTCTATACTGATAGCATCATTGTTCCTTCTAAGTTCATCGAACTTCGTTTTTGCCTCATCTACTTTCTTCCTTTTGCATAGACTTTTTATCATTACATAAGAAGTGCCGGAATATTTGAAACCTCTGTCTAAAATATGTCTGCAAAGTGAATCAACAACATCGAAGAATTTTTCTGCTACCAACCTATTCAATAAAACATTGTATCCGAACCAATCTAAATCTAGCCCTTGGAATCTCATCCGAGCAAGCACTTGCAGTGCGACATCTGGCTTTCCTGCAAGCGCATAGCCCATTATCAATGTCTCATAATATCGAAGACCGATTGCATGTCCCTGCATCTGAAATGACTCCAGCCAATTCAATATGGTTTTGGACATTTTGGCTCGAGAGAGCATTTTGAACATGGTGAAGTAAGCAACTCTACCATGATCATAGTTACTCTGTCTACCAGCCCAATCAAAAAATTTCAGGCCAACAAATATATCATTCTGGCATTGGAGTACCCTCACAACACATTCTTGTGTGAGGTTGATATTGAGCTGTGCAAGTGCAGCATCACCCTCAGGATTCGCAAGAACCTCGCAAATTCTTTCCACATCTCTCTGCAGCTCTGCATTTCTCCACATGGGAGGCCTAAGCTTCCTGTCTGTAAACCACTCTTTGAAAGACGAAGCAACGTCTCTCAGACTCAAATCATATGATGCTTCTGCTGCTGCCCCGACTATGTTTGATCTTTCACGGAAATGCACAGATGGCCTCCTATCCCTGCTTAGCAAAAATCTAGGGCTTATAATTCCTGATAGCCTACGCCCTGCTAACATAATCGTATTGTTTTCTAGGAATGTTTTCATATATCTCATCATCATTCTCGCAAGTGCGTGGTGTTAGGTTTGTAATCAATAATCTCGTCTTTGTATAATAAGCATATAAAATGCTGCCCTCTGTTGGCAATCAGAATTAAAATTTGATCTTGGTGAAGGTAAATAACTGGTACGCCAATTAGCATATCCATCTTTTATTGGGCTTAAGAGAATATTGTCACTGAAAGGCGCATGTTTTCATATGCATAAATTCAAATTCATTTATTCACCGGTATGTGGGAATAGTCGACTGACCTTGAGCAAAAATGAAGAGGCAGGTTAAGGCTATCCATCGATACCTGGTCGACTACTGTGCAGGCCCTCGGATGCTCTTAGATTGGGCAAGCGTATGCTTGCTCGTTACTCCATAAAATGGAACAATGCACCGGCTATGCGGCAAGTTTATTCCATTTTACAAACTAGGGACTTCTAACCTAGTCAGCCCGGGAAGAAGGCGAAAGGCATTTTTTTAAGCAGGTCCTGAAATCTTCGCAGCATGCGGGAGAAACTAGTCCACCCAATCAATCTTCTTCTGTTTTTTTTTTAATATATTAAACGTTATATTCAAATACTATTTGGGGTGTTGGTTATTTGGTAGCTCTTTATGGTTGTGAAATTTGGGCTAGTGGTACCTCTAACATCAAGTGGGCATAAATAAAGAATTCAAAAACGCTTGATCACAAGCAAATTCAAACTAAAATTGTTGGTTCCTTATGAAATACTTCTAACTGAAACAAGGACAATTCTTATTGAGGCCATCACTATGGTGAGTCTTTTAAGATACTTGAAAAAGGTTGGGCAGATAGAAGCTCATCGGTGGCCTAATGTTGTTTCTAAGATGTCTTAAGTGAATGAATTATTTTTAATGACGTCCACGAGAGCATCAGCCTATGGGACCAAGCATCGAATCTTTAACCATTTTCAAGTTCCTTTCACTGTCCACCCTCCTATTATAGATCTTGACCAAGAAGCCAGCAATTTTGAAGAGCCTTGTCTCCTTAAAAAGCTCATTTAGATTATCCACCTTCAAATTGTCTTCGTATTGGATACGAATATCTTCATAAGTAGCACACTCAATGATGAAGAGTCATTCAATCTCAATGCCCCCTTTGTTGCAAAAAATACAAGCTCTTTGTTCCCAGGCTTCCTTGGGGACAGCACACCTACCTGTCTCACATCTAAGATGGTGAGACCCAGTCCTTAGTTGAGCGACTAGAAGCCTAGCCTTGCCTTTAATTGCAATCCTTAGATAGTTTTTCTCATCATGCTCCCACGTGGGGTTGAACTCCTGAATATAATGTGTCTTTTTACAGCCACCCTGCTTTGTCCACATAATAGTCCTAAACTTTTTTAGCACAAACTTTCGATGAAGCAAAATTGTAAGTGGATGAACAAGTGGCACATCCACTTGAATGTGTGTCCTAATAATGGTAAAGAAATAAAGATGTATGTGGTTGAGAAATTTCGCAAGGGTATGTGGGCAAAGGTGGTTGGTAGAAAGAAAAAGTATTCTCTTGAAGAATTTAATCCCAACATGGACCATCAACAAAAGGCATATATAGAGGCCAATATTTCTTGGAGGTCAAAGATTCTCATTGCACATTTGAGGACTAACTCACATCGTCTTCGATGTGAAACAAGAAGGTGGAAAAGGCCAAAAGAAGTTTGGGAAGAGAGGGTTTGTATCTTGTGTACAATAGGATGAAAACTAAAAAACATTTTATCGTAGATTGCAAAGCATACAATGAAATCAGAGGCAACTACATAAGTGAATTAGCAGCAACTACTTTTCAAGATTTATTTAGCATGGAATGGGTGGAGAAAATGGGAGAGCTCATTATCAAGCTAAACTGCAGAAGATCAACACTTCACAATGCTAAAATAGTAGGGTCTACTGTCCCATAGACTTTCTTTGGCCTCGTGGACACTAAAAGTCTTCTTCTATTCTATTCTATCTAGCTAGTCAATCTTTATCGAACCATTTTTCATCTTAAACATTGTATTCTTCAAGTTCTTAAATGGTAGGTACATAATATTTTTAAAATTTTCAGTTAAAATTTTAGAGCTATTCTTCAAGTGGTCAATCTAATAAATAATTATGTGCTATGCCTACACAAAAATGTATGAAACCTCTAATTATTCATGAGTGATCACCTCCCACATAATTCCACTCACAACAAGACTCCCTTAACACATTTTTTAAATTTTTTATCAAAAGTCTAATATTAGTATCTGCCAACAAGCAGGAACTATCGCATTCCATATCACTTAATGAGGTGAACAATGTGTGCACCTTTTACCGAATGAGGTGCGGGAATTATTTTGTGCAAAAGAAATTTCAGGGTTTTGGAATGTTTTGAAGGGTTAAGATGCAAATTTCTTAACAAAAAATATTTTAAATGTCAATTATCAAAGATTTAATTGGCTGAGATGGTTTGAGTCTAAAATGTAGGAAAAGTGAAATCCTAGAGATTCACCTTAGGATTTCAAGGTACTTTTCCACACATTCCATTTAGGGTTTGAGGTAGTGGGGGTTTAATGGATTTGGAAAAGGCATAAGATTGACTTACAACTTGAAAGGTGAGTCAACTTGCTCTTGACCAAACTTGGAATGGATTTAAGAATGAAATGCAATGATTTGACTAGGCTAATGATGCAATTAACTATTTTGATGCAAATACAACAGACATAGAAAGTCACAAGCAAATTCAAACTTCAAAAATGGATTGAGCAGAGTACTATGCACCTCGCATATGAATTTGGGGTTGAAAATTGAGGACCAAGTCGCCTAGGGCGACTATGTCCGAGTTGAGCAACTTCATATCTATTTTTACAATCCTTGGGTGCCAAATCAGATCCTTCTTTTTCCACTTGTCACACTATTGGATCTTCATCAATTATCAAGATAACTGAGTTTTCATATATTGTCAAGGTGTAGGGTTTGAATGCAACAATGAATAATTGACCTCCAAACTTCTCTCAATCTTCTTCGAATCTAAAACCTACACATTCAAAGAGAGAGGAAGGATTGTGCCATATAGGGGTTTGCCTCAGTCAAACCCTGTGTTAGTGTTTCCACTTCCATAGTGGTAGTGTCAATGATAGAGAGGGAGCCTACCATTTTGAGGGATAAAGCTAAATAATAAAAATGAATGATGAATCAGCAATGGATTGCAACTCACCACCCAAAAAGAGCTTATAAGTCTCTTCAAGGCTTGATATGTTGTTGGTTTGATTTGCTTTAAGACCTACAAGGGTTAGATCTCACAAACAATATGATAACATAAACATGAATAAACTCACATACACTTTGGCATAATGCTTTGATATTGAATTGTTGCAGTATATCTCTAAAATGTTGCTCTTGACTTGCTTGATAATGCTCTTGATCATAATCACCAATAATTCCTACTTAGTTTTCAAATGGTGAAATAACTAGGTATTTATATGCAATTATTCTAATTTCCCAAAAATCAAATCCTAGTAGCCGACATCGGACATTTGAAATTCAAATAATAAAATGCCATCTCTGACATATTCAATTTTGGAGGCAAAATACGAGGCGACTTAGTTCTAACCCTATTTTGCAAAGTTCAAAGTGTCAAAGAGAAATATATTAAATGTATGCATTGGTTTTCCACATGTGTTTTCTTGATAATTGTCCAAATGGGCTATAGAATGCATAATTTAGGAAATTGGGTGTACAATTAGGTCTATGCACTTAGAGGGGAGAAAAACATGATGTGAATTTATTATGGGTGACAATTTATGATGCTACATTTAGCCCCCACTTTAGTGAGAGTATATATATATGCTCAGACTCACACTAAAGTAGAAAAATACGTCAAGAGGGATTTGATTGCCCAAATGTTGAAGAGATAGGATGATAATCAATCTAGGGAGATGCACAAGCCCCCATGATTCAAGATCCCATGGCAACCAACATAAGCACAAAAGAACACACATTTATGAAATGCAGCAAGACAACATACACAAACACACATGTCAAAAACATGACACATACACAATGAAAACACATGAGACAACATAACATAAAGATGATGACAAAGTGGAAACAAACACGATGCAAACATAATACAAACATGAAAAATACACACAAAAGACACACAACAAAACACAAGGTTAGTACTAAAGGGATTCAAATCGGTAAGGTAAAGAGACTTCAGTCTTAAATTTGTCTCAAATACCAAACGTCATCCATCAAATAAATGTTAGACAAAAGAGTGCTCTCACGAGGACTAGTAAGTTGTGTTATGCCAAATCACTCACAAGCCACATGGATCTACTGACTTGCAAGCTACATTATGCTAAGTGTTCATGCAATGTGATGGATTCCACAAGGCTAGAAAGTTTTGTTATGCTAAACACTCATGAAACACATGGCTTTGCTGTCAAGTAAGTTGTTTTATGCTCGGTGGCCATGTTAAAAGGGGTTCTCAAGTTCATGAACCAACAAATTATGTTATGTTGAATCCATGGACTATCTTACCAAAGCCTCACCTAAGAAGGTGCATAAACTTGCCTAAGAAGGCATATAAACGACAAAATCACCTAAGAAGGTGCATAAATTCATCTAAGAAGGTGCATAAAATCATCTAAGAAGGCACATAAACTTTCCTAATAAGGCGCATAAATGACAAACTCAACCAAGAAGGTGCATAAACTCGCCTAAGAAGGCACATAAACATCTAAGACAAAGCTAAACTCAAGGAGTGTTATAACCAACACCACCAAAAAAGGTGTTTTACAAACATGACAAAGCGGCACCACTCAATATATGAAGGGTCGCACCTTAGGGAATATCACTCATGACATCACCACTAAGAGAGGACAAGTCGTGGAATAAAAGATCACATTTTAAGGGATACTAACCATAGTATCACCACTAAAGGGAACATCATATGCCAAGAAAGGTCACACTCTTAAGGGATACCAAGCCTAATACCACCACAAAGGGTACACTAGCATAGATTGAGAAGGCCAAATTTCAATTGACAAGGTCACACTTTCTAGGAGGTGTATGCTATCATCACTAAAAAGAGATCATTTCTTATGAAAATAATGAGCGGGGAATATATGCCCCCCTTAAAATGTTAGTGTACCTGCTACACATATTTTAAGGATATACAAAGGGATCCCTTGCTAGAAGGAATGTGCCTGACATGAGGCTACATAACTCCTTGCCCCCCAAGTGTAGGGACAAAGATGAGCCCAAAATGGATGATCGTATGTTGCTCCTTGCAAGATGAAATATGCTTACATAAAACTTGATTTATATCTCCATGCATGGTAGTAAGTATTGTGCAATACTAAAACTACAACATGGAAAGGAGCGGCAACTAATGCTATTTATCTTGGGAGAATCTTACATGATTAAGTGAAGGACTTTTTGATGTTTTCATTATTTTTTAAGGATATTAACCAAGACCTCTTGTTGTTTCTTGCGTGTTAAGCTCTATGGGGACACAAATACCCTATTATTTTACACCACATCCTTTTTCATTATAGCCAAATTGTTTCAAAAGTTGATAACCTCTTCCACAAATGGTTTCCATTTCTTTCAAGGTGTTTTTTATATTCAATTTCATCACACACATTAGATGTGTGATTTGTGTTTTCCTCATTATTGGCAGTTATTAAATTGGATGTTCTTGATGATTCACTAATGGATTGTGTGGATACCACTGCAACTTCTTTCTCTTTTTGATTTTGATTGTGTAATCTTATATTCCCCATGAATGTAGGTGTGAAATCTAATAATCCCCAATCATCATCTAGTAGCTTTATTACAGATGAAAGACACTCATCTTTATCTTCAATTTGTAAAGGTTCCACTTTTGAAGTTCGTATCAATGTGCTAAAAGGATTCTTCATTCCTTTTTTTTTTTTTAAAAACAGGGTAAAAACTTTATTGAAAATCAGAAGAGAAGATTACAAAAAAATTCAGGCCACAAAGACCCGCCAACAGCAACGTAGCAACACACATCAGCCTTCCTCATTGTGACCATCCCCATCTTTAACCAGAATCCCTTCTAAATCCTGGTGGAGCTCCTGGGGAACTTGCTCCCACCCATCAACCTTCCAACCGAGAAGATTCTCAGAAGCCCACTTGGCCAAACAATCAGCAGCCCTATTCCACTCCCGAGGAATATGAACAAAGGATATAAACTCCATCAAAGAACCAATCTGTAAAATCTGTTGCACCATTCCAGCCAGCTGCCAGCTAACATCAGACACCGTCCGATTATTTATCAAACCAATCAGAACCTGAGAATCAGATTCACAAATAACCCTGCGCCAACCCAAAACATAAGCCCTCTCAAGAGCATAGAGAATTGCCAAACCTTCCATAAGGTTGATAGACTGCACCCCTTCGTGAGCAGAGAAGAAGAAAACCACAGAGCCCGAAGAATCCCGACCAATTCCACCAATTCCAGCAGGACCAGGGTTGCCTCTTGAAGAACCATCAGTATTGATCTTCAAGATTCCTTCCGGAGGGGGCATCCACCTGCCCACCCTTTGGACTTTTTATTTCCCCCTCCTTCCCCTCTTGACGCAAGCCGAAGCTGAAGACAACCCCTGGATTCCAAGTCTCTCCACCTTCTCAGCGTCCCCTTTGTCTAAAGGGAAAACCACCTCACACTTAGCTTCCACCGTCTCCTGAATCATAGCCCTAACTCTTTGCCAAACTTGTTGGAATATCAACCTTTCACCCCGAAAAATTCTACGATTTCGTTCAAGCCAGATCTGCCACAGTATGAAAGTAGGACCTACATACCACACCTCCTGCAGGAAAGAGGTTCCAAAAGGAGGTCTACCCACACTGTTCCAAAACTCCACCAGTGAAGAAGCATGAACACACGGGATTCTCCAGGCCTCCCACCAAATATGCCAAAGATGCAAAACAAAGGGGCACCGAAAAAACAAGTGGGAAGAATCCTCCTCCGCTGCCCCGCACAAAACACAAATAGAAGGGCCTTGAAACCCCCTCTTCTGAATATTGTCCCACGTCAAGCACCTGTTCCAGGCCAGGGTCCAAAGAAAGGAATTACACTTAGGCCAGGAGAACTTATTCCACACTCTCTTCCACCAGTGAACCTCCCCCCCTCAAGCCTGTGGGATAACAATTTCTGATATCCAGAAGTAACAGTAAAGACACCCTTAGGATTAGGAGACCATGAAAGAACATCCTTCTCCTGCAGGGAACTACATTTCCTGTTGGAGAGGATTTTGTGCAGCTCAGCACAGTCCTCCTCCATACCAACATCCGGCCACTCGTCAGGGCTCTTCCATCCCACCATTCTCAGCTGATCTCGGGCAGAGAAGGACTTAAAATCACTCACCCTTGACCAACCAACTTCGAGGAACCGCTGGCACAAATTTACCAAGTTCGGAAACTGGGAGAGAATGGGGGGAAAACCATCCCAAGAATCAGACCAGAAGAGAGCTTCCGTCCCCCTTTTGCAAATCCAAAAAAGGCCATCCTTTATGAGATCAGCCCCTTTCTTGAGAGTACCCCAAATCACCGAACCTTTCCCCCTCAAGGAGTACCGGGGAATATCACACTGAGGGATCCCTGGAAAATACTTATGAGATAAAATTCTAGCCCAGAGGTGATCCTGCTCCACACACCAGCGCCAATACAACTTAGCAGCTTGAGCCACGCTGGACAGCAAAGACTGCCTTAAACCAAGCCCTCCGAACTGCTTCGGGCTACAAACAATATCCCACTTGACAAGACTCCATTTGGAAGACTGTAGGCTACCAGCCCATAAAAATTGCCTAGCAAGAGAATCCATCTCCTTAATGAAACTCACTGGGGCAACTTGGATCATGCACCTGTAGGTGGGGAGAGCCTGCACCACAGACTTGAGCAACTGGACACGCCCAACAAAGGACAGCCATCTGTGAGTCCAATGATTAACCTTCACACGAAATTTATCCAATATGTTGTTCCAAGAATCTCTATGAGGTCTTCCAACAGAAATCGGAATACCCAGGTAGGTCACAGGGAGAGACCCAATCTGAAATCTCAAAATGTGAGCAATCCTCCTCTGAATGGCCTCAGGAGTGTTAAAGAAAAAGATGGAGGACTTTTCCTCATTGATCAAATGGCCCGAGGCATTAAGATAAACATCCAAAACTTTACGCATATTAGTAGCTTCCCTGATAGATGCCAGACCCATCAAAGCTGTGTCATCCACAAACTGCAAATGAGATTGCGAAGGTAAGCCACCATTCCATCTCCATCCCGAAATAAGCCCCAGCTCCACATGCCTTCTCATCAGGCGTCCCAGACCCTCGGCAAGAAGGATAAACAGATAGGGAGAGAGGGGGTCCCCCTGGCGCAAACCCCGAGACGCACCAAAAAGCTCTGAGTGCTCACCATTGATTAACACAGAGAAGGAGGTTGTAGTAACACAGCTCATTACCCATCTAATCCAATCCTCTCCAAAACCAAAAGCGCCAAGAATCTTCTGAAGGAAGGACCACTGAACTCTGTCATAAGCCTTAGCCATATCCAGTTTGATAAACATTGCCTTACCCTTAGAAGTGGCCATAGAATGGATAGTTTCAGTAGCAATCACCACCCCATCCAAAATTTGCCGACCCTCCACAAAACTGCCCTGTTCCTCAGAAATCAACACTGAAAGCCACTTTTTCAACCTGTCAGCCATCAATTTAGAGATAATTTTATAAATCACATTGCACAGAGAGATAGGCTGAAATTGCGTTAACCTATCAGCACCCTCACACTTGGGAATGAGAGCTAGGAAGGTGGAATTGAGAGCCCGTAGCATTTGCTTATTTGATTGAGACTCCTGCACAACTGCTAACAAGTCCAATTTGATAATATCCCAGAACTCTTGGAAGAACTCAATCGGAAAGCCATCCGGGCCAGGGGCTTTCCCCTTCTTCATCTGAAACACAATACCCTCCAGCTCATCAAGCGAGATGTCACTCATAAGATGCTCATTCATTTCTCTAGAAACAAGAGAAGGGATACACGATAGGACTTGAATTTCCTCATCAACACTCCTTCGCTCCTCCTCCTTGAATAAAGAAGCAAAGTATTGAACTGCTTCATTAGAGATCTCCTGAGAGGAGGAAAGCTGCTCACCCCTGTCATTCACTAAAACAGAAATAGAGTTGCCATGTCTCCTGGATTTCACCGAATTGAAGAAGAAGGCAGTATTCTTATCTCCTTCCAGTAACCAATCAACCCGGGCCTTTTGTTTCCAAAAAATTTCTTCCCTTAGCTCACACTCCTCCAGCTGCTTCAGGGCCTTGGCTTCCTCCAAAAGCAGCACTTCAGTCATCCCATCCTCCCTAATCCTCCTCGTAATACCAGCCAACTCCGCCTGAGCAGCAGCCTTAGCATGGAAAATGTTTCCAAAGCAGTGTCGATTCCATCGTTTGAGCTGATACTTGACAAATTGAAGTAACTTAGCAAAAGTATACATTTTAGTACCATAGGAAGGTCTACCATACCTCCACCATTCAGCCACGTAGCCATGAAGAGAGGGATCCCTAAGCCACATAAGCTGGAATTTAAAAGGAGGAGACCGAGGCACACGGGCCGAAGAGATCGCGAGCTTGATAGGCCAGTGATCTGAACCACTCCAGTCCAAAATTTCAGACATAGAGGACCACAAACCACCAACCCAGTAACAAGAAACCAGAAAATGATCAAGACGCTCAGCAATGCAATCCTCCCCAATCCTCCGATTAGTCCAAGTGAACTGGCCATTACTAGGCTTGATATCAACCAGATTTAGAGCTGAAATGTTATCCTGAAGGAGAAGAGTAGAAGGCTCCAGCCTCGCAATACCACCCCGTTTCTCATCCAACTTAGAGATAGCATTAAAATCCCCCGCCATTATCCACGGATGGTAAGGAGCCATACTTCTAACAAACCTGATATGGGTCCACAATAATTGCTTACCATGAAGCTCAGGAGGCGCATAAATATTGGAGAGAAATATAGCCTCCCCAGACTCAAAGCAGGAAGCAATCATGGAGAGAGAAGACTTGGAGGACATCCACCAAAGAGGAGAAATCTTCAGAGGATTCCATAAACAAGCCACTCCCCCAGAAGCCCCCTGTGCGCCAATACATTGGCATTCACCATTCCCCCACAGCTTAGGCATCAAACCAAACATACTTTCAACCGACAGCTTAGTCTCCTGGAGAAAGAGCACATCAGGCGATTGACTTCTAACCAAATCACGAACAACTTTTTGTCGAGGGCCACTGTTCAAGCCCCTTACATTCCAAGATAAGACAATCATTTCAAGGGGCTTGAAAAGAGAGAATCCAAGGTCTTAACCGACCCTGACTCCACCAAGTTCTCCCCTATCATTCTGATCTTTTCCACATCCTTCTTCCTGCCAAGCTTAGAGACCTTTTCTGTCCCACCTTTTTTTAGATCCTTCTGAAGAATTCCCAAATGAGAAGACACCTTATTACTCTTACCTAACTCCGAGCCCGAACCCCGAGAGTGGTGGGCCGAAGCGTCTTTGCTTTTTTCTGGAGCAACAACACAACTTGGTTCCTCCGGAGTCCTCAACTGATGGTTTGATTCCAAAATTCCAGTCTCCTCAACTTGTGGAGCACAAAGAACCTCTGAACAGAGCCCTTCAAGCCCTAGATCTTTCCCATCCTGCACTACATTTGGTAAACCCGTATGCACCTCCTGCCGAGAAAATTGCACTATCTGAACAGGAGACCCCTGCTGTTCAACTTCCATAGTCCCTTGATCCAAGTCCACCAAACCCGGATTCACTTCCTGCTGACTAAAATCATCCAATACCTTGAATCTATTAAAAGTGTCCTCATCTTGCCTTTCTTTGAGAGTCCTCTTCTGCCCCTTATTTCTATTCCGATTCCTGACCGGAATAAAACTGCCCTCCCCGGCACCACCTTCCAGAATAGGACCCTTACCCTTATCCAACCCAGAAGGATTCTTAGGAGGCTGTGAAGCATTAGTCTCCAAAGGCTTGGCCCTTGGACATCTACGCAATAAGTGGCCATACTCATGACACAACCGACATCTAAAGGGTAAGGTCTCATAATCAAGTTGTTGAATCCATGAGTGAGAGCCTGCACTCACTTCAAGAGAATCTGGCAAAGGTTTACTTAAATCAATTTCCACACAGAATCGAGCAAATGTCATTACCTTTTTGAACTGCGTCTGCTGCGACGAACCAACGGGTTTACCAAGCATTGAGGCGAGAAGATGCAGAACATCTTCGCGCCAGCACTCGACCGGTAGCCTTGGCAATCTAACCCAGACTGGAACTCGACTAGGAATCTCCTCGGCCGGATTGAAACCCGCATGCCATGGCTTGATAAACAAGCCCACCTGATTGTAAAAATAAGGGCCTCCTTCAAAAACCTTGATCCTATCTGCCATGCAGTCAAATGTGACCATGAAATAGTTGTTGGCTAGGAGCCGAATCTCCATCTCACCAACTGGCATCCAAGTCCTCCTGGCCCAGGTCTCCAAATATTGCAATGAAATTTTCAAACCCAAAAATTTGCAGTACAGCGAATGTCGTGAGTAGTATTCAATATCTTCAGCGAGCATCTCCATCGGGATCACCACATTTGGCCTCTCTTTACATCTTTCAAGGCAACCGTTAATCTTGGGCACACGAAACCCTCCTAACGAAACTGCCTCATTCTTCTCCAAATTCTGAGAAAATAAAATATTATCATGAAGACGAAACCCCGAAAGCAAGGGATTTGAGCCCAGAGCAGACCTGAAATCCAGCTTAGGTCCCTCCCCCGAAGGCTCCCCAAGCTCCATTGAGGAAAGGATGAGGCACCACCCAAACCCACACCCCTCAGCCGAAAGCCCACCACTAGCCCCAGGCAAAAACCCCACACCTAACCAGCTTCAACACCCAGACAAAACACCACACTCCACAGCAATCCCCACCTTCCACCAAGCAGAAACCGCCACCCCTCCCAGGCTCACCCAGACTAGAGGGAGGTAGCCCCCACAAGCCCCAGCCACGGCCACAAGCCTGGCCGCACACACCGATCACCAAGGAAAAACGATTCTTCATTCCTATTTCAATTTGTAAACAATTCTCAAATTTAGGATCAACTTTGACTATGCAAACCTTATTGTTGTAAGTGTATTTCATTAAATGATGAAGCGTTGAAGGCCCTCTTTTTATCTCGTGAATCTATGGTCTACCCAAGAGGATATTAGATAAAATATCATCAGGTGTGACATAGATGGGAGTTTGCAACACAATAAGACCAACTTTAACAGGTAATGTTATTACACCAAGTGGTTGTCTTCCCACATTACCAAAACTTTTGATTGATAAATCAACTAGTTGGATTAAGGTTTTGTCTACTCCAACTTTGTCCAAAAGATGAACACTACAAACATTAAGCCTTGAACCATTATCATTAAGGGTGCGCCTAATGCCTGTCTTATTAATGTAGACATGTCAAATTTACATCATGCATAATCATATTCCATTCATCCAATAAATCAGGACTTTATTTAAATCAAATCCAAATCATACTTTTTTCCATCATTTTCTGATTTAAATAAATCAAGTATTTAAGTCCAAAAAGTCAAATCATCTAATCAGCATTAAATCAGCATGATCATCATCTAATCCTAATCTAATACTAATCACATCCCACTTGCATTATCTAGACCTAGCCACTTGCACAATAAATCAATTTTATTGATTTATTAAAGCAATCATTTTCCCTCAACATGACAAGTCAAACAGGCATTTATTGCTGTTTTTTTCCTTGTCCCCCTCTCAGCATTTATTGCAAATTTGAATTCAAAAGTTCCCCCTCTTGGGCACTCTTCCCAAATCTTGCACACACATTAACTAATCACATGGTGACAAGTGTCCTTCTATCATTGGCTTGATTTTTATCCCACATTGGTCCCTCTTCAACATTTGGCATTTTGAAAATCTTTAAATAGGTGCATCATCCTCAAGCAAATCCTGGACAATCTTCACAATTTCATGCAAGGTTACTCTCTTCATTTGAGATTTGATCTTGTTTATCATCACTCCACCATCTTCATAGCATTTTCAATTTGAGCTTTTATCAAGGATTGGGAAAGGGTCACTAGCACAAGTGACACCAATCCAACTATGGAATAGGTACAAAAACAAACGAAGGTACAAGCGAAGGTACAAACGAACAAAGGCGAAAAGATGCAAAGCAAAAGAGGAGGAGGATTCTTGTTTGAAAACACAATGTGTTTTTTAACACTTTGTTTTTTTTGATCAATACTACTTCACGAAAGGAGGGAAATGTTTTTTTTTTGAAAACACAATGTGTTCTTTAACACTTTAAGTGTTTGATCAACACTTCACGAAATTGTTTTCCTTTTCGTTTTAGAACATTAGTTTTCAATTGGGGCTAAAACGAACAATTTCATTTTCATTGCAAAGGGCTTAAAACGAACCTTAGAACAAATTTACTAGATTTCATTTTGGTTTAAAATTGAACAAGGCAAACTTCACACTTGATTTTGGTGCTTAAAATGAAGTCATCATTGCTTTGAGGCTAAAACGAACAAGTGCTTGATTGTGTTATTTTGTCTTTTGAGTGCGTATCCTCTCCCCTTGCGCTTCGTGCAATCTAGGGTGCAAGAGAAACACTCAAAATACATTTATTGCTTTTAAAACACTTCATTTTGGGTTTAAAATCGAACATCTTGTGCCAGTGTGAGTAGGGCATTTTCGCTGCATTGCTCTCTCTCTTCTTGTTAATATCTATCGAAGTTACTTGACAGTCTTTGCTCGCTTTTGTTTATCTTAGAGGGCTCAGCTTTGGGGAAAAAGTACCACCCAAGTTACTTCCACTCAACCGTAACACTCTAAAGCCAAGAGTATTTCAAATGATATAAATGAGGGTTTTGCTAACGCTAATCACGCCATGGCCCGTGACAAGATGATCCAAAGGGGACTCTTGCCACGCTAGTCAACTCCTGTTTAACGAGTTTTACGAACCTCCATGTGTTAGAATTTTTCAAAATCCTGACTGCTTGTTGGTGCAAGAATCCGGCCGTCACGCCTAACAATTTTACTTCTGCAGATGGAAAGCATGCCATGGGAGTTTCATGGGTGTTGATGCTTGGTCGCCTGGGTGATAAGGAGTGCCGTGGAGGGGAGCCGCTGGGGTCAAGCATCTAACCATCCGCTAAAAGTAGTAGGCTTAGCTGGACTTGTCCAAGTGGGGACTCCTAACAAACATTGTCTATCACATCCATAGGGCTTGTAATTATTCTTGTTTGAAAACACAGTGGGTATTCGAAAACATTTTGCAAACAAACACTTAAACATGATCATACAAATTTCAAACCCCTTTTGATAGAGCAAATACCTTTTGACAAATTTAAGTGTTGTTGCCTTCCCTTGGGATTATGTCCTTAGAGGTTTCTCATCACTTGAATTTATATCGTCATTTGCTCTAACTAGGGTTAACCTAGGAAATCCCTTTGCCTCAATTTCTTGGAATTCCCACACAACACTTTGTGGGAAGAAAAGGAATTTTGACATAGGACATCTTAGTTTGAAACTTTAATCAAGAGTGTGTTTGTGGTAAAAGGAATACACTAAGCAAAGATAACGAATTGGACCCCACACATGTGCTTGATATCTCTTGGTCATATTGGTCTTTTGATTGCTCTTAGAGAAAAGTGTGTTCTTCAATACCTTGGCCTAGTAAACAAAGTCTCTCTAAGTCTCTTAGGATCAAATCAAACACTTCATTCACCTCAAACATTTATCAACATCATCCCATAAACAACTTTAAGATCTTTGCAAACATCATTATAGACTTGGGTACATCCTTAAACCAAATCAAAGTCAATTGTTTAATTAGGTGTGTGGGAATGCATCCTTTCTCATACATCTAATTGAATTAGCAAACCTTTTGAACAAGTTCATCCTAAAGATAACATCCAACATCTTAGGGTTTACAAGTTCATGATCCACATCAAACAATCAAAAATCAATCCCTAAGTCTAGCATTGATTCAAAGTTCCTAAACGTTCATCACTCATATCATCCACCTTTCATCCTCCATATCATCATTGGTCCTAGGAATCTTAGAGGTCACTTTCATAACAAGGTCAAAACACAAGAAGAACATGGAATATAAACTTGATCCATACAGATTCGAATCGGTAATGAATCTCGTCTGGTATTCAGAATAACACCATCAAAATCCATGTATGGATTCATTTCTTCCTAATAAAGCCGCTGGGTTGGTGTAATAAATAAGGGCGCTCAATCTGAATTTTGGAACACATCTCCCCATGATAGATTTCAATCAAAGTCCAAACTTACAAGTCTATCCTCCAAACAATCAATACATGAGTCTTCAAACGAACAATGTCATTCCACCAAATCCCTACAAACCAAATGTGGATGTACCAAATGCATTTTTTCGAAACATGAATCCTAACTCGGAAACCTTTGGAAAAATGATTCCCAATACCAACATTGTTCATCCTATCATGCCAAATCAGAACATTATCCAAAGTCAATTTTCTCATAATCCCATTCAAAAATCGCAAGCGTGCATGCCAAAACTACTTGAACACAAGCCAAATCAACGATTCTATGAGTCAAATCAAAATCAAGTTGTCAATTTCTATAGATCAAATTGCGGAACTTTCCAAAATAGTTGAGGCATTGCGCCAAGGGAAATCTCCACCACCATTACCCACATCATTCCTTGGTTTAGGGCTTCCCCCTTTACCTAGCACCAATCAATCCACCCAAATCAATCCACATAACATCAATCAAACCATCACGACAAATCCTTTGAATATACCATCGACATCACACCAATGGATGGTATCTAATCAAACAACATTGATCCCAAATCAAAATACGGTCTCCCAAGGACCTATCACCTCGTTCATTCCAACCATCACTATCCCTTCAATCATTCCAAACAA
>VDFB02112538.1:0-26576 GCA_007258455.2 Sequoia sempervirens | reverse complement strand
AGATCCTCCTCCATTAATGTTTGAACAACTACAATAATTTTTTTAGAGTCGCCACCAACTTTTCCAAAAGTAGGAAAATCATTATTTCTGATCTTTTCCCAGCGGAATCACCTTTTCTGAAACTTCTTAAATCTTTTCTTCACTGACTCTATATGATGGTCTTCAACTGAATTTTTTGATATAGTCCCCAGCAGAGTCGCCAATTTGTTAGTTGTGGGACTCAGATGGGGAGCTACAAACTACACAATTATGAATCTCTATTTGAAGACCTGATTTAAAAATTTGTATGACTCTATAAGGCAAGGTTGTCTACCACCAGATTTTCTCAAGTTATTCCCCAGTAGAGTCGCCAATTTGTTAGCTCTCAAAAATGCATGCCGAATGCCTCAAGAGGCTGCCAATCTCTTGATACGCTTTAGGGTAACAGACAAGGTCAAAAGAATTCAACCTTCTACTCTTTAGGTGCTGCTAAACCTTGGTGGGTGTACCTAACTGAATTAAGTAGACTTATCTTATGATTAGCCTTCTAAAATGATTTGTCCACAATGGTAGATGACAGTAAACAAAATGAAATCAAACTTGATACCAATCTTAAAAGCAGTTTTCTAATCTAACTCCTAAAATGATCAATAAACAGATGTAAAGAAGCTGAACGAATTCAAATAATGAAATTGCAGAGACCAATTCCTTGTTGGGTATGCAGAGTCAAATGAAATAGAAGTGGGAAAATTATTCTGGCAGAAAATAAAATTTGCAGGCATATGATATGTTCATAACTTGTATAAACAATGCAAAATTATGACTACTGAGCTCTTCTTTAATAATCTAGATGAATCTTCTTGATTACTATGATCAACGAAAAGGATTTAATCTCTACTTGAGAGAACCATTTAATTAACCACACAAATGCAGCAAATGTGCATAGATAAACTGAGAATAAACTTGTTATTCCAATTTAAACAACCAGAAAAAATCAAATTGGAGACAGCTTCAGCAATACTTTTCAATAAGCTCAACAGACAATTGATACCAAAAACAACCTGCCACACCAGCTGATTTTCATTGAAATCGCCATTTAAAAACATGCACCATGGTCTCCAGAATGAGAACTTTATTCTACTGTAGCCATTCCTAATCTACTGTATTTCTAAAGTCTGATCTAAAATCTGATGTTATCAATTACAATCCAGGGGCATATTTATACCCAGCATTAAGAAAATAAAACATTTGAAATATCATGTCGGCCCAGCACAAAATTCGGGCTCCAATCGAGCTCGCAAGCAACGGTCATCCAAGCAGAAACATGTCGGCCCTGATATTTAAAATTTTGTTATCACCAGTGAGACAGTCGGCGAGACATAGATCATCATCCTGTCGAAGGCAATTCATTCACTAATCATCCTGTGTTCACTATGCTCACGTTCGCCGTGACCAACTGTTCACCATGTCGAAGTCAAGAAGTACCCTATTGTCCCACATATGTCGCTGTAGCTTATCACTCTCAGAGAGACCTCTTGCAAATTTCATTACCTTTCCCCGA
Source organism: Sequoia sempervirens (assembly GCA_007258455.2). Classification (NCBI taxonomy): domain Eukaryota; kingdom Viridiplantae; phylum Streptophyta; class Pinopsida; order Cupressales; family Cupressaceae; genus Sequoia; species Sequoia sempervirens. The sequence continues at coordinate 25,036 of VDFB02112538.1, read as the reverse complement.
AGGCCCCTTTTTTCCTTTTGTATGTGATTGTGACATTCAACCATCGGGGAGATAATATATCGAGATCATTATGTCAAGCCAAAAGACATTTATCATTTTCAAGTCGCCAACACTCTCGCTGAGACATAGTCTTCATTCGCTTTCGCCAAGACCATACTCAATCGGGAAGACACTGTACAGATTGCTCAATGTTACACCGAAGATCTTCATTCATATCGAGTCACTGTGACACATCACCGTCGAGGAGATATCTTGTAGAGAGCTCTTTGTTTTACTGAAAAGTCACCCTGAGATCATTTATGTTTGCCAAGAAAACACCCATCATATACCGACAAAGTCACCCCCTGTATATTATCGGTGAGACCCAATTACATCACCAGGACTAACTCTGAAACAAACATCTCTCGCCAACGAGCCCTTTGGTAGAAACCTCCATGCGTAAAGTTAGCGAGACCGAAGGTCTCTCTCCGAGATCTCATCCCGATAGCTCAAACTCATACCGATATGCTCCTTTAGTTTCTGGTCGGGGAGACATCCAGCACTTCACCCAGACATTACATCGATAGCAATTAGTCATATCGATAAGCCCTCCACATGTATATAGTCGGTGAAACATAAACCATTTCGCTATGACCCCTCGCCGAAGCATTAAACTCCTGCCGATGTGAAACCTCATTTGTATCGTTCGGTGAGACAAGAAAGATTCGTTATGACCATTCACGAAACAGATTTCCTTCGCCGATATGCCCTTCCAAACACGGGTCGGTGAAACATGATGCGTTCGGTGAAGCATTACACCGATGACCCAGACTCATGCCGATATGAATACTTCCTGTCGCCGAAATGATGAAATTGTTATGCGATAACTGCCAGTGAAAGAAATCCAGTCGCCATGACATTAAAACGTCTTGCCGATAGGCAACACAGACATTTTGCTAGCAGATGACACAACATGGATCGGGAAGAGCCTAATGAACTCATGCCGATAGGGACCAGAATGCAAAAGATGCGTGACTCAATGGATTCAATGGGGCAACATGGGAAAACATGGAGAAAATATGCATGAAGAGAGGGAAATGCATTCAAGGTAGGACTCACTTGGAAGATTATGAGTAAAATCAACATGTGAAAATATCAAATTTTTACAGTTCTAACAAGAGGGTCAATGCCAAGAAAGGAAAATGGAAAGGTTGACTAAAAAGGGATGCTAAATGTGGCTAATGACCTTGATTAAGGTTGTGCAAACACATAATTAGGATAATTAATGGAAGATTAGAAGCAAGTGGAAAATGTAGGAGGATGTGACATTAATCCTTGATTAGGAGGATGCACATCCTAATCACGAATTAATTAAATTAATCTAGATTAGAAAGGGATTATGGAGGATGTGACAAGGAGAGAAAAATGAAGAATTTTTAAATTGATTGTATTCAAAAATGTTAAATGATTAAATTAAATAAATTTATGTATTTATTTAATTTAGAGAGGGAAAATATGTAAGGTAAAACATTTAAATGTTAAATTAAATACTTTAAAGACCTTGGACAGAAAGTGCAATAATTAAAATAAACTAATATTGATGGAATGGACAAATAAAGAGATGAATTTGATCATATGGGAGTGATCAAATTTAGATGTCTACAATTCCCACTTGTGACTTCCTTGTTCCTTCATTCTTTCAGTTAATGAATTTCAAAGTTAATGTTAATTAAGTTATGTGATAAACTATTTGTTAATATGACCATAACTATGTTGGTTAGGTATTGACAGTCTAGTTCTCTGCATAAGGGCTTGGCATAATTTTCTTAGCATTTGCAATGTTTTGATTGTCCTTTAACATAAGTATATCATATTTGATATTTATTGCATGGTGCAATTTTACATTTTATTACATTCATAAACTCCGAATTTCAAAATATTTAAATCTAATTGTAGAATTTTCATATAAGGATATGAAACGTAACAATGAACAAATAGACACATAACATTTGGATTGGACAAAGTATAAACAACACTAATCTATTTTCAGATAACATTCACAATATTTGATAACCATTTCCTCACATCTTTAGTTGATATGCCTAAATATGACCTTTTTGCATTCACAATATTTGATAACCATGGCCAAAATGTGACCAAAAACATTTGCCACTGATATGGCAGACCAAGTACCTCTATTCCCTATAAGTTGTATGGGATTCCTTATGGTTTTTGATTCCATGGCCACAACCTCATCAACTTCAAAATTTTGATTATTTGAGCTCCATAGCATCACATTTGGTATCACACTTGCTCTCTAATTCTATAATATGTGCCCCTCACTCTCACTAAAAATATTTTTTGTCCATCATCATATTACCTCTCTTCTAATCTAGAATACTACCAAACTTATTTCACACATCTAATAAATTCCTACAAGTGCTCCCATGACTAGCAAGCTTAAACCTCAAGGATATGGTAGGTCACTTATTCCCCGTTACTCTCCACATTAATGGCAATAATGATGCATTTATTCTTTTCCCAAAAGATGCAAATCCAAAGTTAAAAGACTATATGACAAGAAAGTGGGGATTTTGGGTAGTCATTCAAATCTTTTAGAGAATTATAGAAATATAATATATATTTTTTTATCATAATGCCTATCTTAATATTTTTAGTCCCTGCCTATAAGGTGAGAACTAATGTTATTGCCTCAATCTTGCATATTAAAATTATGCTTTAGGAATGGCACCGAAAATAAAGCTAAAGTATAGCTTATGTTGGGATATTAAGAAAAAGTAATTTTTTCCATGTTTTTGCAATTTTCTGATTGGTAGGTGTAATTTTCCTCATGGTTTTGGCATTTTGTAAATATCTTTAATAATAATAATTATTGTAGGGAGCTTTTCTATTGAAATATTTCATGAGTTTTTTTGTATAGTCGTGTTTTTCCATGGACTCTTTGTGGAGATGTGTGGCGTTTTCAGCAGTACATTTGCATTTACTATTTGTGTCTTCTCATTTATTGTGAGTATGTTGGAGTTCAACCATCATTAGTTTGTCATGGTGTGAAGGTTTAATGTTGTCGAGTGAATTATTATCCGCATTGTTTGTTCACTGGGTCAGGTTCTTTGATGAGGATGAAACTTGCATATGTTCGAAGGGTTTTCATCTACTCTACTAGAAGCAAGAAAGGTGGCCTTTGTAAAAAAAATTGCGTGCCTACTAGTTTTCTCGGATTGGAAGCAAGACAGGTGGCCTTTATAAGTTCCTATATCTTTTACAGTGTCCTTTTATTGTTTTTTGTATATTTGCATTTTATGCTTAATTTCCATTATGTCAATCCATGCATTGCAAGTGCATTTGAATTTATTACTTGTTGCTTATTCTTTATGGTTTAGTGTTTGTTGTGGAGTGAAACACTTAGTTGCACTTCATTAAATATTTCTTGGTTTTTAAGTTTCAATTGTGTTGGGAAAAGTATTTTTTGTGTTGTTTTCCCATTTTCTCAGGTTGTTTCTGTGAGTGTAAATATGGGTTAGTATTTCTTGTTTGTATAGTCATGTCTTGCCATGGACTCTTCGTGGGGATGCGTGGCATCTTGAGCAGTACATTTGCATTTACTATTTGATTCTTCCCATTTATTGTGAGTACACTGGAGTGTGGTTGTCGTTAGTGTGTTATGGGGTGAAGGTTTAACGTTGTCGAGTGAATTGTTATTTGTGTTGTTTGTTCATTGGATCAGGTTGAAGCTTGTGTCTTTTGGGAGGGTTTTCATCTACTTTGTTAGAAGTGAGAAAGGTGGCCTTTGTAATTTTTTTCATTTTCCTGCTGGTTTGCTCGGATTGGAATCGAGAAAGGTGGCCTTCGTAAGCTCCTATATCTTTTACATTGTCATTTTATTATTTTTTATATCTTTGCATTTTATGGTTAATCTCCACTGTGTGAACCCATGCATTGCAAGTGCATTTGAATTTATTACTTGTTGCTTATTCTTTAAGGGTTAGTGTCTATTGTGGGGTGAGATACTTAGTTGCACTTCATTAAATATTTCTTGGTTCTAAAGTTTTAATTGTGTTGGGAAAAGTTTTTTTTTGTGTTATTTTCCAATTTGCTCAAGTTGTTTCAATGAGTGTAAATATGGGTTAGTCTTTCTTGTTCAATGCTTTGCAATCATGGGCTACTTTTATGGCTCCCTAGCTGTTGTCGAGTTAGATACTTAACACCGTAATTTGTTGATGTGGATTTCTCTACTGCCCATGATTAAGAGTTCACTCATGCATTGCAAGTGCATTTGAATTTATTGATTGTTGGCTATTATTTATGGGTTAGTCTCTGTTATCAAGTGAAATACTTAGTTTCACTTCATTAAATATTTCTTGGTTTTGGAGTTTTAGCTCTGTTTGGAAAAGTATTTTTTGTCTTGTTTGCCTATTTTTTTAGGTTGTTTCTATGAGTGTAAATATGGGTTAGTGTTTCTTGTTTGATCTTTTGCAATTATGGAATGCTTCTATGGGTTACTAGCTGTTGTGGAGTTAGATAGTTAACACCATAATTTGTTGATGTGGATTTTTGTGCTAGCCATGATTAAGAATGAAAATAGCTAGTTGCATTTCAATCTATTGGGTGAAAATGAGAATTGATCATATTTGAAATATTTCTTGGGCTTGAAATTTAAACTCTATTGATCAAAGTGTTATTTTTGTTGTTTTCTCATTAACTTAGGTTGTTTTCCCGACTTTATTTATGGGTTAGTCTTTGTTGTTCAGTGAGGGAGTTAGTATGATAGTGTGTTTTTCATGATTAAGAGTGAAAGAAGTATTTCCTGGGCACGTATCCATTGTAATTTGTTTTTTTTTGCACTTTTTGAATGCATCCATTACATTGCAAATGTTCTTGAGTTTATTAAATAGCGATGAAAATTAGATCTAGGTAAATAGAAAATATCTGGGTATAAGATCATAAAATTTGTGTGTTCAAACAAGGCTTTGGTAACTAGGTATGCCTTTTACACTATTGTTTTATAGTGGTTTGCATGTTTTCATTTAATGGGTTAATGTGTACTATTTGTAGTTTTTTGTATTTTGTGTGTTAATGTCTATACTTCGTTATTGTTGATTGCTAATATGGTTTGGTGTCTATTGTTGAATTAAATAGGTAACATCATAATTTTTTCATGTCGATCTCTTTGTTCATATTGTCTTTTGTATATGAATTTGTATCAGTTAGGGGACTTGGTTTTGTGAAGGCCTTCGATAGAAATCTATACAACACTTCACAATTCAAATGGAATTGTGGCCTAGTGTAGCATAGTTTTCCCTCAGAAGAGCGTTCATAAAATCAAGTCTCCCTAATTCATTTCTAAATGCAACAAAATTGAAGAATCTATAGGGGGGAGGATCTGAGATGTGCACATGCAATTTTTGACACTCCACATGAACAAAACAACAATATTTGTAAGTCTTATTTTTTTTCTTATGAAGAATATTTATGTCTCCACCCCAAGTTTTCCCAATGGCATCGAAGCAACCAACAATATTATTTTTTGCTGAAATAAAAAATTGAACCATTTCTTACACACACACATATATATGTATGTGCATGTATCTATGTTTATATATATATGTACATGTATGTATATATTGTATATATATGTTTGCATGCATGTCTCTGTGTGTGTGTATATATATATATGTATGTATATATAAGCATATATATATACTATTTTATGTAATTTCTTTAGTTGTTATCATTTGGTAAATATTAACGAAGTTGTGAAGGTTGCAAAAATTATGTTACATGCATGTTTTGTTTCATACACTATTAATTAAATGTATTTTTCCTTTTCGGGTTTCTGTAATTAAATTTATATTTTGTAATTTAAGTTGAAGGATTGTGATTTTCATGGAAATAAGTGTTCATGTGCGCACTACAATAATTATTATTAAAAATATTTACAAAATTCCAAAATCACGAGGAAAAATCACACCCGCTAATCACAAAATTGTAAATATAGGGAAAAAATCGCTTTTCCTAAATATTCCCCCGAGCATAAGATATACTTTAGCTTTATTTTTTAGTGTCATTCCCAAGGCACAATTTAAATATGAAAGATTAAGGCGATAACATTAGCTCTCCACGCGAAACATTGTAGAGGCCAATGAGAAAATTGTAAAAACGTGTAAATAAAATATGTACACACACATATATTTATATGTGTGTGTCTCTGTGTGTATATATGTATATATATATTTGTATATGTCCATATGTATATGTGTGTATGCATATATATGTGTGTGTGTGTGTGCATGTATGATCATCATTTTATGTTTTATTTATATGTCCCTCTCGCAGTTTTCTCATAGGTTGTTGGTATTTTGCTCGTGGCTTTCTCATTTTGTAATATGTGATCTCCCATTTATTGTAAGTAGATTGAAGTGTATCCGTCATTAGTGGGTTATGCAGTGATGTTTTAAATCTGTTGACCAAAGTATTATTTGTTTTGTTTTACTCATTTGCTTAGATCCATGGAAAATCAGACATAGCTTGAACAAATAGACATCCTCCAATTTCTATCACTCTTTCATGACCGCAAAATAGATTTGAATTAGAAAAGTACAAAAGAAACATGAAAATATCAGGAACAAATGACAAAATTGCAAAAAACAGAGACTCATCCATAAGAACACTAATTGATAGGGAGCAGTAGAGATTAAACCATTTCCAAATTGTGTAGAAGAATTGAGATAGTGAAATTTGTGCTTGTTGAGAGGGTTTATGTCTATTGTATTGGAAGGAAAAAAATCAGGCATTTGTAACTTCCTATATCTTTTACAATGTTGTTTTATAGTTTTTTACATATTTGCATTTTATGGGTTAATATCTATTGTTTCTTAATGTTTGCATCATGTGGGTTATTCTCTATTACATCCTATCTTTGAATGCTTTTACGGATCAGTCTCTCTTCTTCAGTAGAAGACTTAGCATCATAATTCATTAATGTCATCTTCTTTGTTGGCCAATACAAAGACAAATCTATAAAATGAAAATGAAAATTAGCTCTAAGTGATTGCAAAATTTATGGATATAAAATCACTAAATATGTGTTTGTATATATACTCACATATACATATGTAAATACGAGTACATATATATATATATATTTAGCTGCATGTATATATGTGTGTGTGTGTGTGTGTGTGAATCTATGTATATGCTTTTTAACATATATGTATTTGTTTATATATGTGCATGTGTATATAAATGTAGACATATATATCTATATTGGCATATATATATATATATATATATACATATACATGTGTGTGTGTGTGCATAAACATGGAAAAGTGTGTTTTGCAACTAATGTCAACTTTGCAAGTATCTATGCCAATTGTTTGCTCATTACAAACTTGCCTCAATTGTAAAAAACTAATACACTATTGCAAAGAACGTGAAGAAGCCTATTCTGAAGTGGTTTGTGCACTCGTAGATATGTACATGTATATGTATATGTATTGAGTTGCATGTATATATATCTATTTCTACTTATATGCCTATTTGCATATATATGTATTTATACATAATATATATGTGTGTGTGTCTATAGACATGGCACAATGTGTTTTGCAGTTGATGTCAATTTTGTAGGTGTCTATGTCAATTGTTTATTGATTGCAACCCCAGTCCACTTGTACAAACCGATGTGTTTTTCTAAGGAAAGTGGAGGGGCCTACTTTGGAGTGGTTTGTGCTATCGCAAATGTCATCACTAGCCATGTATAAAGAAAGTAAGTAAGTAAATTGCAATGTTATTTATTTTTTTGATGCTTGATAGTTGTAGTTAATACATTATAGTATATGTCTATGACCTTTTGTTTGAACCTGTTTTGAAGCCGTGCAAAGAGGAGGACATCCAAATTGGAAAAGAATTTGAATTTTTCACAATGTCAATTGATCATGAAGTAGAGATGAACATTGAGAAGTTTAGCTACTATGTGGGTAAGGTTTTAATTTTTTTTCTTGTATAGTCACTTTTAAATATTCCTTGGACGCAGTAAAGCATGGGCATTAAAGTTACAATAAACAATGCAATGTCTTTTCTATTTTTGGTTATATGCTTTTCCTATGCTTTTTAGAAGATTATGGAATTTATCTTACAAATGCATAGTGTGTTTGGTGAGACTTCATAACTTTTCCAAATGCATGGATTCAATAATAAATAATAATTCAAGTTTTTTTTCCATCATATTTTGTGGTTTGTTTGTGTTTCATATTTATTATATGTTATGGTCATGTGCTTCTGGGATGTTCTCTACCAAAGCTGATATGATCCGTGTAAAATGTAGTAGTAATTATTCCAATTAATGTTTTGATCTTGGCTAGTTCTTGGTTGGTGACCCCCAACTATATTTCATCTGCTGGCATGAATCTGGGCATTGGTGTTGCTTCTTCAAATGTTCAAAAAGTGCATCTCAAAAAGGTAGCTACAAAAACAAAAATCAAAATCCTATTTGTTTTAGGTTATTTTTTAATTTGTTAGCTACATGTGCTCATTGTGTAATAGTAGCAAGCTATTGCTTCTATTATGAAGACACCTATCAATCTTAATAGTAAATAAAATCTATATATACATGCATTTCAATTTCCAATGGGACATGTCAACTATTATGAGCAATGCAACTTAACCACCAACAAAATACATAGTCCTTTTTCTATATGTGCATGGTGTCCATGGATTAAGAAATGGACAGAGCATTGGGTTTATTTTCAAGAGGTGGACATGTTTATATCCAGTCCAACATTTAACTAAACAAGAAAGACTAATCCATAAAAAAACTAACATAAACAATATGAGCAAATGAAAAAACAATGCAAATAATATTTTGCTTGAGAAACTTAAAAGTTCAAAAACAAGAATTATTTCAAATACGAGTTGTTCTCACTTCCATCAAATAAATAGAAGTGTAGCTAGCCAATTCCATTACTAATTATGGCTAGAAAAGAAATCAACATTACGCTGATGTATATATAAATAATATATATACATATACATGATTAGGATTTAGTCTATGCAAGAGATTTAGTCTACAATTGACCCTGCCTTAAAATTATCTATGGCACCATTGAATTGTATAAGTTATTGATCCTTTTAGTCCATTTCCTCACATTGATCTGTCATTGTCCTTTGCTATTCATATGTACATTTGTGTTTAATACACATCCCTTTGAATTATCAATTCAACTATTTGAGTTTGCAAGAATTTAAATCATTTTCATATTGTCTATTTGTATATGTATTTGTATCAGTTAGGAGGCCTGGTTTTGTAGAGCCTTGATAGCAACCCTATGTTGCACTTCACAGTTCAAATGGAATTGTGGACCAGTGCAGCATAGGTTGTCATCAGAGGAGTGTTCATAAAATCAAGTCTCCCTAATTCATTACTGAATGCAACAATAGCCATGACTCTATAGGGGAGAGGAGCCGAAACGTGTGCATCCAATTTGGAGCAGTAGTCAAAAAATACAAGGAGTTGGAAAACTAGAAAAACACTATAAAAGCCATGAGGAGTTAGAGATGCCTTGTTTTCTGGTCACCCTCTGATTACATAAGATTTAATTATTTTTACATTTTGGACATTTTTCTAATTGCGATCTAATTTTCATTTCCATTTAATAAATTCAATTGCAGTAGTGATCCATGCATGCAGAGGAAATGTTATTTCCATTCTTGATCATGGACAATACATTATCATGTGAAGTCTTCTTCAAGAAGAATGCATGCCAAGGCATGGGTATATCAACAAACTCATCAAATATTTGCAATGGAAAAAATCGGTAGAATAATTATTATTATTAAAACAAATTAGTAGAATGAGAAAAGCAAGAGAAAAATACGACTGATTAGAATCAAAATGAATTCAAATGAAATTTGTATGAACACTTGTATTAATAAAGTGTTAGTATCAAACCCAGGATAAATATGCTCAGCTAAGTAGCATGTATGAGAAACATTTGCTTGGATTGGAAGCGAGAAAGGTGACCTTTGTAAGTTCCTATATCTTTTATAGTGTCGTTTTATTGTTTATTGTATCTGTGCATTTTATGGTTAATTTCCATTGTGTGGACCCATGCATTGCAAGTGTGTTTGAATTTATTACTTGTTGGCTATTCTCTATGGGTTAGTGTCTGTTGTCAAGTGAAATACTTAGTTGCATGTAATGCCTACGCCCGTTAATGAACCCTAAAGGACAACAAACAGGTACAATTTTTTGAAAGTGAAACATTCTGAGGAACATTGCATATGATGAATGTGTGCACACATTACAGGAAAAGCAATTATGCATTTACTAAATCTTTCACGTCCTCTGGGGTACACGAAACGGTCATTACGAATCATAAACTTTTATCAAATGGAAGAGACTAAACAACCAAGAACACATAGTGATGACACACTACTATTAATGATCACAAGCATGGAAAATGATACATCATTTCATTACAATTCAAATCACAGTTCCATAATACAACTACAGAGCATATTTCCAAAATTTGCAATAATTTCATTTTATTTTATTTTGTTTACTTATAAGACAACAACAACACGATTAACTACATATAGCTATATTTAATGATCACACAAGCTACAAGAAAATATAAAAGTGATTTACTAACTTTGGCAATAGAGTCTATTTACTTAGGTCAGCTTACATACCTCTTACATTCTATTTTATCGACAAGTCCCTGCTCCCAATGCCTATACCTGCAAGGTCTACATGACTTGGCACACACATCTGATCAAAGATAGTTAGCACATGATCACTAAGAGAAGCTATATAAATTAATGGTAGTTTTTACGTTATCAGAAATAAACGACAAATCTCAAACAAGACTCAGGAGAACAGTCATAGGGGCCCGACCTAATGCCTCGGGAGCTCATCACTTGATGGCCTTGCTTACGTATATAATTCACAGAGGCACCGTAGTTCGACAACTTGAGCTGCTCCAACTCATTGACTAACCAACCAAGGGTTCACTCATAAGACATTCAAGGAGGAATCTACTCCAACACAAAGTAACACAACACCACAAATACACGCTAAACTCAAACCTCTATTCATAAGCATTATGTGACCCATACAAAATTACATACTAGAAGAGTGGGTATGCAACCCTTTCTAGGGTCCATCACTCCAGACAGTTTCTTAGGCGGCTGCCACCCACTTAGGTGAAGCTGAAGACTGCTGAACTAGATAAGCATATTCTTGCAAAAATAAAATAAAAATAGCCTACTCCAATATTGGAATCAATCATGACAACAAACACAAGTGTTTTCAAAATTTGGTGCTTCATATATTAAATAATTTACAAAAGAATACAACACCACTCATATTTAATATTGAGAAATTAAGCAAATTTCCCCCTTGATTACATTACCATTATTTATTTAATTTTCATTACAATGTGAACTTATATTTCTAACTGTCTAATTTCATAAATAGGCTACAATCCCACCAATACACTAATTCAATACATGGTTGCAATAGTAACATTATTCAACATTGAGGATAGTTATCAAAAGTATCCTCTTCTAAGAAATAAAAAAACATTTTAACAACCCCATTGAAGGAAATTATTAAAAATATTAATATTTAACTATAATTTATTAAAACCAACCTTTCCTCCCCTTTTTCTTTGAGAAAATTGAATGATAAAATTATTACTAATAAATAAACAAAATAATAATACTTAATAAAATTGATTAAAGAAAACCATTAATAATTTAACCACCATTGTAACAATTTACTATTTAAAGTTATGAAAGAATTGAAGGCTAAATTATTTGATAAATAATAGCACTTTACTATTTCTTAACTCCTATTCACTAACATATCAATCAATCATCTTTAGAACCCATGTATAGCTAATAAATTGAACTAACATAATATATGCAATTAATAAAGTTGAATCTTAAAGCTATCTAAAACTATAGTCCATCAGTTATTGTTCCAATATTAATAATTGCAATGAATAAATATGAGTTCATAGATATTCTAATTGGTATAAGTATATCAAGTAATGGTAATGGATAATAAGCTAGGTTTATCACATCATAACCTAAACGATGAATTTTCTAAACCAACAATAATTGAATATCTCACAGGTCTATTATAAAAACTAAGTAACCAATAATATACTGATTTTAATTTAATAAACCATACCTGCTAAGTCCACATAAGGAAGAATCTAAAATGATCTCTATTTTATCAAGATATTTCTTAGTTGGGCAATTCTAAAATCCACAAGTGAAATCATTTAAGAGTTCTCACTAAAACCAAAGATCCAAGAATTAAATTAATATGATTATTAAAAGATTCCAACATTTAATATAACCAATTACAATTGTCTCGATATAAACCATACAATAAATTAAGGCTTATTTTATTTTAAAAATATCTATTCTATCAAAATAACCAATTAAACAAATATATTTAAATATATATATATAATACATATAATTAAACATATATATAAATACTTATTAATTAATACATTAAAATAACTTACTATACTCAAACAATGCTAATAATAAAACTAGTGTATTGCGACTTGTATAACTTTTGTTTTCGGATCTGGGTCTTTCTACAATTTTTATTGAAGGTGCGCCATTAAGTATTTTAACACATATAAAAATTCAGCCATACCCAGTTCGTAAATTGTGAGTTATGATGAATTTAGTGACCCTATGTCTCTGCTGTTTTCTACAGGAAAATATTTATTATTTTATCATAGGATTTCATTTTTCCTAATTTATCAGAGGATTTCCTTTGTTTTTCAATCCTACAGAGGTTTTCTAAATTATATGTGAGATTTTCTAAATTATCTATTGTTTTCTTTTCGAATTTTCTACCATTTTAAATTCATTTCCTTAGAGAGGATCTAAGATTTTCACAATTCTTCTACAAAGATTTTTTTTTAAATTTCACAACGAATTAACAGACAATATTTCAACATATGTAAACAAATTATCTAATTCTTTTTTTTTTTTATAATTTCACAAAATCAAAATAAATATCTACAATTTTGTACAGACAATCTTTTAACAACACAATTTAAATAAACATTTAAAATAAAGAACCTGGAGTCCTGCGCTTATTTGAGAATCTGATGATGTTTGCTTGTTCCCGATGGCCTCTACGATGAGTTTCTCCTTCCTGCTTCGAATCTCCTCTTCAGAAAACCGTGCTCAAATCTTGAATTCAAATCCTTAATCCCACGACTCTTTTCAAAGTATTCCCCAAAACAAAAGAATGGAAAAATCCCTTTTGAAAACTTCAGAAGATTAAAAAAAAGGCATCACAATTCTTTTTTTTTTTCAATTCTTGTCTCCATAAAATCTCTGTGTGTGAAAAGCTCACAAAATTCTTAATTAAATAAAAGATATTCCAATTTATTCAAAAAACTCACAAAAATCTAGAATAAAAGAATTTAATTCTTTAAAAGCAAGCTTTTCAGTTAGATATCAAATCACATTCGCTCTTTCATCTTTTTCATTCTTTTATTTATTTATTTTTCTATTCTTCAATACTTTTTGTTTTAATCAGCTTTTGCAAGCTTTACTTGCAAGGCACATTATCTAATTAATTTAAATAATTTATTCTAACAATTATCCTCAACAAAATAATTAATTAAAATAATAAACACTATTTAATATTTTAATTATCATTTAATAAACTCATACTTTTTAAAAATAAATAAAACATTTAAATATTTAAATACAATTTAATATAACATTTTAATCAATATTACCTTTATTTAATTAATTCAATCCACAACATATAAAATACCATTAGAAGCTCTTGTCCCATCTTCCTCTTAGATTCCTTAGCGGACTACACGCACATCTGGTGAGGAATGGAGGGTCACATTACACTTCATTAAATTTATTCTGAAGTTTAAATTTTGTTGTGCAAAGTATTTTTGTGTTGTTTACTCATTTCCACACACATAGATATAGACGTATATATATAGATAGATAGACATACATATATATACATACACGTATACGCATGCATGTTTATATGCATATTCGTACATGTAGAATGTATTTATGGATCTAGTAGATATATATGTGTATATGTATTTTATACATGTATCTATATTATTCATGAATACATGCACATTCATGTATATATAAATAATATGTACACATATACATGATTAGAGTTTTGTCTATGCAAGGAATTTTTTTTATTTTATTTATTTAATAAGAAAGGAAGGGCATTGACCCATAAAATGCAGGAGTGTAAAACAACTAAAAAATGACACTGTAAAAGACAAACAAATTGACAATTGTCAATCATTTGAACAAATACAGATTCAAAGGTTTTAGACTTGGACAATATATCCAATTAGTCATATTTAATTTACATTCTCATTTAACAACTTCAAAGGAAATTGTGATGCATGTGCGGAGAGAACACGTGCAACAATAAACAATACACATTGGTCGATAGAATATAGAAGAGTGAGAAAATTATAAACCAGCACTATAAAAACGAAATGCCTTGTTTTATAGTTGCCCTACAATAGACATAGATTTATTGTTTTTTACATCCGAACATTTTCCAATTACTTAGACCCAATTTTTATTTTCATTGAATGCATTCAAGTGCAGTGGCAATGCATGCATGTAGGGGAAATATTATTTCCATTCTCGATCACGAACAAGACATTATCATGTGAAGACTTTGTGAAGAAGAGTGCATTCCAAAGCACGAATATATCAACAAACTCATCAAATATTCCCAATGGAAAAGCTTGCTAGAATAATTATTAGTGTGTACGGAAAATATGATATCTGAAAGATTACAATGAATGATGTAACATATAATTTAAGGGAATCCAAATAGTTTTATGTACATAGAATCAATCAACTTGATGTATGTAGAAATGATAATTTCATTGTGGTTATATATGCACGAATGTCAACCGACATCAACTAAGTCTCCATATCAAACCTTATTGATATAGGTAAGTGCATAGAGAGATTAAAACTACCAATTAGGTTATGCAAGTAATATTTCAAAGCATAAAACATGTAAATATTAGAAAAATATATTTTTTAATATAGAAGAAATCCAAGATGAATAAATTCTTACAAATGTCTTTTTGAGTGCTTTTGAGGAGCCAGCAAGGATAGGAGCATGATACCTAGATTCATTGATGGGGAATACACTTGATTCCATCACATGCTTTGTAAGTTGTTCATAGCAAAGAAGCAAACATTGATGAATTATGGTGTTAAGTCTGTAGCTCAAGAGGGGACAGACACCTGTAAAGATAGTCAAAGAGGGAAGAGAAAGGAAAAACTAGAACACAACAATGTAAATGATGTTAAAACTTACAAATGACTTGTTTCTTGTTTTGAACATGATAGAAATAACCCCTGAAAGGAGACACAGTTTTCATATTGATTGGTTTTCTTAAGGAAATGAAAAAATAATGCAAAAGAACAGTACTTACAAATTACTTGTTTTTGGCTCTGAATATGATATGTATAAACCCTCTCAATAGACATGGATTTTGTACACATATCAAATTACAATTAGTTCTTTCTTTATTTTCAAGATGTAAGACATAGATCATGTCAATAGACATAGATGTCTATCTCATCAAACAATCCAAGAAAGTGAGTAAACAAAACCCAAATGATAGTGCATCAAGGTTTTCCCAAGTTTATGTGTTTGAGAAGTAGTGTAAGGAAATGAATAAACATTGCAAGTCATTGAAGTTTATAATAGAAGTCATTAACGAGAGTTGCATTCCAATCTATTGATATCAAACAAAATTGGCATACTATATATGCATAAGCCTATTATTAGAATGTTATGAATGCACAAAAAGAGAAAATGCGAGAGGACAACCATATCAAAGCCCTCTCAACACACACATAATTAATAATCTTACACGCAGATATTTTCCAACTGCTTAGACCTGATTTCCATTTTCATTTTGTGAATTGAAATGCATTTGCAATGCAAACATCGGGAGAAAATATTTCTTCCATTCTTAATAATAAAAATTTTTAGACCTTTCAAATATCTTTGTTTAGTATTTTTGGTCGTTGCATTTATAAGGATTTGAACTAATGTAATCACCCCAATCTTGCATATTAAAATTGTGCATTGGGAATGACACTAAAAAATAAAGCTAAATTACAACTTATGTTAGGGGGAATATTTAGAAAAAGTGAATTTTATTGAACCTGTTTTTGAAAATTTGTGATTGGCGGGTGTAATTTTCCTCGTGGTTTTGGCATTTTGTAATAATAATAATTATTGTAAGGAGCTTTTCTATTGGAAATATTTTATGAGTTTGATTTTATAGTCGTGTCTTGCCATGGACTCTTCATGGGGATGTGTGGCATCTTGAGCAGTACATTTGCATTTACTATTTGCATCTTCTCATTTATTGTGAGTAGGCTGGAGTGCAACCGTCATTGGTGTGTCATGGTGTGAAGGTTTAACGCTGACAAGCAAATTGTTATCCATGTTGTTTGTTCATTGGGTTAGATTGTTTTATGAGGCTGAGGCTTGCGTTTATTAGGAGGATTTTTCATTTTACATCTAGAAATTTTCCAATTAGTTATACCTAATTTTTGCTTTTGTTAAATAGATTCAAGCATAGTTGCAATGCATGCATGGCAAGAAAATATTACTTTGAATCTTAATCACAAAAACTACACTATCGTGCTCAATCCTTCACTATTTTTTGGAATTGAAAAACCAAGCGTTTGTAAATTCCTATACCTCTTAGAGTGTATTTCTATAGTTTTTGGCATCTTTACATTTTATGTCAAATTTTGGTTGTGTGCATTCATGCATTGAAACTACGCTTGAACTTATTAAATAACAAAAAAAATTAGGTGCAAAATTGGAAAGATATTCGTGCTCATCATTTATCTATATGTACATATCCATTTTATATATCTATATATATATATATATATATATATATATATATATATATATATATATATATATATATATATATATATATATTTGTGTGTCTACACACACACACCTGACACACATACATATATATATAACAATTTGTATATGTATGTTTATGTATATATATATATATGTATGTATTTACATGTAACTATGTGTATATATATGTATATATATGCCTATATATATATAGGCATATGTATATATGTGTGCTATATAGATACATGTATATATATATATGTATGTGTTTGTGGACCCCCGCCTTGCATATGATTAATGTTAAACTTAATTTGTTATAGGTTTTCATAAATAGATGGTAAGTTGTACCGTGAGCAATAAATAATGTGATTGGGTGACCATATTCTTGTATTTCACTTTGATATTTGTTTCATTGTCATTGTCATGAGGATGTCATGGAATATGAATTGAAATTGTAATTAGAATTGTTGTACAATTAAATCTTAGTTTAGTTATCCAATCAATGTGATATAAGATTGTTCTTACGATTTCATTTGTAATGTGCAGGAAAGTAGAGTGCCAGTACAAGAAGGAAAAATCATTGAACATCTTCTTGTGATTATGAATTTTGCCCCTTCGTGGCTTGGAAATATATAAATTAGTATGCCGATAAAGTAAGGTGGTGAGGGTTGATGTAAAAGAGATAATTCATATTTTGGGGTTGAGAGGGTCTTTATTTGTGTCATGTGAGATACAAGTTAGGGTTAAGGTTAGAAACCATTATCCAAACTTGAAATTCGGATAGGTCCTAAAGAGGGTCTTTAAAGTGGGTTGTTGGTCTATTTCCTTGGTGGGGATGCAAAAATAAACCCCCTAGGGTCTATACCATAATGGTAGGGGTCAAGTGGGCATGGAATAGGGCCCCAATGACATGATTTGACTCTTGAATAGTTCCCATAATGAGGAGTGACGAATTTTGGAGAGAGGTTGGGGTGAAAAGATAGAGGGGTTGTCCAAGTTCATGTTCCATCTTTAATGAGGAAAGACCCACATTAATGGAAGGTATTACACTCCTCACCTCCCCATCCAAGGTTGCAAGTGGAAACTCCTATATATCTTAGAGAGGAAGGATGAGTGGGGTGTTACCCACTTCTCCTTTTGGAGAACTTTAGTGGAGATGGGAGAAAGAATGGGAAGAGGAGAGGAGTCCACCTCTTTGAGAAGAAAGTGTTCAAGATAGCTTGGCTTGGAGGAAAGATGGCAAAAAGAGTTCAATCCATTCACCAAAAAGAAAGAAGATAAGTTCTTCCTGTTTCCATTTACTCTTGTGCATTTGTTGTAATAATGTGGCATGTTGTATAGATCATGGTTGAACATAGAGATTAGGGAACCTAGATGCATGAAACTTAGAGCTATGTTATTTTTGTTCCTTTGTAAGAAGTTGAAAATACTCCATTGATCATCTTGGAGTTGAAAGACTACCTTGCTCGGGGGTATGGTTAGAGCCCACGAGGCTCCATGACGCCATTATGGTAGGGTGGAGAGCAAGCCTTACTAAATTGTGTGTGTTATTCAATGTAATATTAAACATTGTTGCAATATTGTAGGTTAGTATTTTGCTGCAAATGAAAGGATGAAAAGAGCAAGCCTTATTATTTTGTCTATTTCATTGTATTTTTAAATATTGTTGGTAATATTGAAAGCTAATATGTTGTGGTAAAATGAAAGAAAGAAAATAATAAGTCTTATTCAATGGTAGATGACTTGTGTCATTCTATGTATACGATGAAATATGGAAGGTCTGCCTAAAGAATATGAATCTCATGGTAAATGACAGAAGGAAATACTCTACGGACATATAAAAAAAAAAAAATAACATCTAATCTCCATGCAAGATTATGAATGAATAGATCTCTATTCTGTGTAGGAGTCTGTGATATCCATTGTTTTGCACAGCATTAATAAATAGATAAAAATAATAACGGGGGAGAACAAACCAGCGAGCAGAAGAAATTCTTTAATGTTGTTATGAATGTTTTTTTTTTTTTTAAACCTATCATCACAGGAAATACTGATGGGGTAGAAACTAAATAAAGGAACCAAGTTTCTTTTTCTTACGCCATTCCTTATCCTTTTCCCCAATATCCACAAATCTGTAAATTTTAGAGGCAAAGAAAATAAATAGGGGATCAATTAAAACTCCAAGCCATCCTGTGCACAACCATTGCACCTCTGCATACACTTTTGGATTAATTTTTGATAGCAAAAAAATAAAAATAAAAATAAATAAAAAGAAACAAATACAGAAAGAAAATTGGAAGAGTAAAATACTGAAAACTGTGGTAAGCAACTTACCCCCAAATTTGTGCAGACCGCATAATGTCCACCTTTAAATTAATACTTATCCTTTATAGTTGGGTGCACTGGTTGGGTAAGAAACATCTTATTGGAAGTACTAGCATTAGCGCATGTAAACAACCTCCATCTAATTGGAGCCCTGTCATTAATGTTCAAGTCAAAAAGATAGGTGAGCATATCCGAGAGTAATCTGTTAGTACACGCTACAGGCGTAAGGTGCTGCAGTAGGAAATATTAAAGTCTGGAGAAAACTCAACAGTCATGCTTGTCAAATCACCGTACTCAAAGATCTGCCAAATCCGTCACCCTTTTTGATAGCACATCATGTCATTAATTGGGACCATAAGTATTGCTATAAAATTTGGTAAGCATTGCTGGAGAAGAAATTTAATTCCTGACAAATTATTTATTTCATTTGCTTGTATTTCTGGGCATTCAATTTGTGAGGAGGAAATGGTTTTTGTGCACAGCAAAATGGTGGCAGCCATCCCTTAGTTTAAAATCTATAAATAAGTAATGCCAATGCCTTAATATCGTAGCAGTCAAAAAACTTGCTGGTCAGGAGCACTAACAAGATAGTATTAATATTCCATTATAGTTGAGGTGTACTGTTAAATAGTATTAATAGTTGATATTTCATTTTAACTGTTAAATTAATATTTTACCCAATAAATAGTTGATTCGAGCAGTCAAACAAGAATAATATTATTATGGTCAATAGTAATAATATTATCTTGAGTAGATTATACGAGTAATATTGCTGTTAATCTGAATTAAACATGGTTATTAATATTCCATTTAACTGAATTAAACATGGTTATTAATATTCCATTTAATGATAGCATGTTGTAATATGGACAGCATAATATTCTTGAATTTAATAAGGAGAGTAAGATGGTAAATCTATTATATTTGGACAGCATGAATATTAGAATTAGTTCTATGGAATGCTTATTTGTTATTTGTTATATATGTATTAATTTCAATATTGTTATTAGACTTAATAGTGAATAAAATAGTGCTATTAATATTTTGGTTTTCTAGAATAACATTCGTGGTGTTAACCATCTTACTTTCGAATTTATTTTTAATACTTATTCTTTAATTTTATTAGTTTAAAAAAAGTAGAGATTTAACAATTAGACTTATGAGAAAATAGTTCATACAGATTTAATAATTAATCTTATGAGTAAATAGAATGGCGATTGGTAATTAACTTGTGAGTAAATAAAATGAAGATTATGTAAAAGAATTAAAATATATCTATCTAAATACTTATTTTTCATATTTAAGTTTTGAGGTGAAATGTTAAATGTTGGGGCTATTATCAAAAAGTGTGTTGGGGGCTATTGGTGAAAGTAAATTTCATTAAATGATAAAAGGGTAGTAAATAAATTTGGTTAGGATTGGTTTGGGATTTAAAAATAATATTATTATCTAGAGTGATTAAAATAATGATAGTAGTATTAATATTGGTGTTCATAGTATAATTATTGCTTTATTAAATAATAATAATATGACCAATAGTAGTGGAGTTTAAACAATATTACTATAGAGTCTATTATTCATTGTCAATATTACTAATTAATGATGTCTAACAAAGATAGTGTTTAACGTTTAATATTTAGTGTCAAACTATCATCGTCAACTTATTTATTGCTTTAGTAACAAAATTGATATCTAGGTTTAATCATAAACCCATTAGCAATAATACCATTAGTAATCAATGAAAATGAATAATGGATGATAATATCAATAAGGAAAATAATAGTAGTGTTAATAGGTAAGTCAAAGGATAGTGCTATCCTTGCATGTTTTAACTAGATGCTAACATTATTATATAAATTTCATGCCAATTAATTGATGGCGCCTTAATCAAAGTTAAGTTTTTCGTAGGATTAATTGTAGTAACTTCTTCTTTTAACTCAATGTACACCAGTGTTAGTGGACCCCTCAAATACTTGGAGTTGTTAATTAGCTGAATGTATGGTTTTAAATTAAAAAAAAAAAAAAAAATTGTCGGGTTTTTCTTGCAAAAAGTTTTAGGCATGACATGTTTGCATGTAGCTATGTGTATACATATGTACTTATATGTGTATATATATTTATATATATATATGCATGCACTTTGCATTTTGCATATACATGGGTTGGATTTTATGGGTTAGTGCTTTCTCTCCGCACACATGCACTACAACTGCATTTTAATTTATTAAATAACAATCAAAATTAGGTCCAAGTAGTTGGACAATATTTGGGTGTAGAATCATTATATCTATATGTACATATATATCTATACATGTGTATATGTATGCCTCTATATTTTTATATAACAACACAAATAACACTTTAGTTGATAGAATTTAAACTTCAAGCCCAATAAATATTTCAAATATGAACAATTCTCATTTTCATCCAATAGATTGAAATTAAGCTAGCTACTACCATTCTTAATCATGGGTAGGAGAGAAATCCACATTAACGAATTGCAGTGTTAAGTATTTAACTTGATGATAGACACAATCCATAAAAGCAACCCATGATTGTGAAGGACTAAACAACAAAGGCTAGCCCATATTCACACTCACAAAAAAAACCTAAGCAAATGAGAAAACAACACAAATAATACTTTGGTCAACAGAATTAAAACTTCAAAACCAAGAAATATTTAAAACATAAACTATTTTCATATTCATCAAATAAATTGAAATGCAATTAAGTATTTAAATTGGCAACAAAAACTAACCCATTAAGAATAGCAAAGAATAGACATGAACATGCAAAATGCAAACAACAACAAACAATAGACATTGACCCATAAATTGCAAATATGTAAACCGCTATAAAATGACAATGTAAAAGACTATAAACCTTATGAACAGACACAGGTTTAATGGTTTTGTCCCTAGAAAATTTCCATCTACTTACACCTAATTTTAATTTTCACTTAATAAATTCAAGTGCAATTGCAATGCATGAGTGTACTCAGTAGAAACTAACCATAAAATACATATATGTAAAGAACTATAAAACAACACTGTATATAGATATGCCTCTATGTCCCTATATATTCATATGTATATGTGCATATGCATATATATATGTATGCTTGTATGCATGTATATATATATGTGTGTGTGTGTGTATGTGATTACATGTACCTATGTGCCCATATATATATGCATATATCTATATATACATGTACATATATGTCTGTGTGTGTGCTCTGCATTTTGCACATACCTAGGTCTAATTTTCATTTACTATGAATAGGTTCAAGAACAGTTGCCATAAATGCATTATGTTCTTGAGATTTTTCTTTTTATAGATATTTCCCACATCAAAAAAAAAATCCCATACTTTATTTTCTCAGTGATATTCTCAAAGTACACACAACATAATTGCAAAAAACAAAGGTTGATCCATAAAAAGATTGATTGATAGGAAACATCAAAGATTAAACCATTGCAAAAATGTACAGAACAATTCAAACAGCGACATCTATGCCTATTGAGAGGGTTTACATCTATTGTATCGGAAGCAAAAAAAAGGCATTTGTAAGTTACTGTATCTTTTACAATGTCTTTCTATAGTTTTTTACATCTCTGCATTTTATGGGTTAATGTCTATTATCTCTTGATGTTTGCACTTTGTGGATTATAATTTACTCTTCCCCACCTTTGAATGCTTTTACGGATTAGCCTTTGTCCTTGACTAGGAGACTTAACACCATAATTCATTAATGTTATCTTTTGTACTGAGCATGACAAAGACATGTATCAAATAGTTTTTTGTATAGTTTTGTTTTTCCATAGACTCTTCGTGGGGACATGTGCCATCTTGAGCAGTACATTTTCATTTTATCACCTCAATCTTGCATATTGAAATTGTGTTTTGGGAATGGCACCAGAAAATAAAGCTAAAGTATAGCTTATGTTCCGGGGAATATTTGGAAAAAGTGATTTTTTTTCCTATTTTTCCAATTTTGTCATTGACGAGTGCAATTTTCCTCATGGTTTTTGCATTTTGTAAATAATTTTAATAATTATTATTATTGTAGGGAGATTTGATATTGGAAATATTTCATGAGTTTTTTTTTATAGTTATATCTTGCCATGGACTCTTCGTGGGGACGCGTGGCATCTTGAGTAGTACATTTGCATTTATGATTTGTGCCTTCTCATTTATTGTGAGTAGGCTAGAGTGCATCTGTCATTATTGGGTTATGGTGTATGGATATAAAATCATTAAATTTGTGTCTGCTAAAATCATTTATGTCTATTGCATGGGGAGAGAAAGACAAAGCATTTGCAAGTTCGTACATGTCTTTTATGGAATTTCTCTATAGTTTTTTACATCATCTCTTTCAATGGCTTGATGTGTATTGTTTGTTGTTTTCTGCATTTTTTGTGTTAATGTCTATTATTTACTATCCTTGACTATTTTCAATGCATGGGCTCTGTTGTTGAGTTGTAGCTAGCATTAATTGATCCCTCCATCACATTTAAAGACTGTTGAGAAAAGCATCACTTGTGTTTCCTAATCATCTTTACAAATTATTCCTTGACAATAAAACCTATCAAAAAAGTAGAAATTTGTAATATCATATCTTTCACATTGTCTTATTTGTGTTGTCCACTCATTTGTCTGAATTGTTTGATAACAATCAAATCTGTTTCCATTCTTAATCATGGCTAGCACATTATCCTATTCAATCTTTAAATAAACAAGAAAGACTAACCCATAAACACATTGACACAAAAATCTATGCAAATAAAGAAATAACACAAGCACTCAAAAATAGGAAACAATGGACATTAGCCCACAAAATATAGAAATGGAAAAAGCTATGCAAAAAGAGATATAAGAACTAACAGTTGGCTTGTTCTTTTCTTTCAATATTATAGGCTTATGATTCTCTAATGTTTTAGTTCCTAAACACATGTTCAATCCAAATGTTTTGGTTGATTAAAACACAAAAACTGCAGTAAATATAGTTGTACACATAGGAAAAGAGGAGTTTCCTACATAGTATGTGTAGTATGACATAAGAGGGGCCAAGAGTGAACGTAGACACCACAAAACCTAGTAGAGTGACCTTGGAAATTTTTTCCAAAAGTATTTCACGAGGTAAGTGTTCTAACTCCCCAGTTGATGTGGTTTTTCCTTTACCATAATTTGATTATGCTTGTCAATGGCTTGAGCAACATACCCTTGTTGGATATTTTGTTGGGAGGACTCCCCTTGAAAGTGTGCTTAAGGAGTGGGTCAGCAAGGCCTGGGTCCCTCATAGGGTCCGCCTTGATATGGTCCAAAATTTAACCAAGGGTTTCTTTTTGTTCCACTTTGCGGAGGTCAATCATGTCTAGACTATCTTAGCCCATGGTCCTTGGTATGTTAGGTCTTCTTTGTTGGTTTTCCAGGAATGGACCCGTGATTTTGCTGTCTCGGATGACACTAAGTTGTGGGTCCCAATCTGGATTGAGTTTCCTAGTTTACCCTTGTCTTGTGTGCCTTTTTTGAATCATATTGCATCCTCACTGGGGAGGGTTATTTGTATTGAGCCTGATAGATTTTTTTAGGCCCGACCCTAGAAAAGGGTCTATGTGGAAGTGGACCTTTCCAAAGATTTGAAAGACTCCATTGATATTCAAATTGGATCTCTCTGGCATACCCAGAAGGTCACTTATTTTAATCTTTCCAACACATGTTATAGGTGTCAGTCTA
>VDFB02112536.1:59081-78201 GCA_007258455.2 Sequoia sempervirens | reverse complement strand
AAGGAAAAAGCACAAGAGTTTATGTTGCTGTTTCTGAAGATGAAGAGACTTAATCTGATGAAGAGATAATAGAAATCAAGAAAAAGGGCACAAAGGAAACACAAGTCTCTAAGGACAACCCCTCCGGTGAAGAGAAAGGAAAGAAAAAGATGAAAACAAACAAATCAGGTATGTCTATAGAAGAAGTGGAGAAAGCATTGATTAAGGATGGTAATCTTAGGCCTCTTGTGAATGGTATGACACCTTTGATAGTGTCGGTCAAAGAGTTCTTGAGGAAGCTTCAATAAAGTACTTGAATAATTTCAATATGAATCTCATTGAAATAATATCTATGTTACCCAGAGGTCTATATGAAGTTTTAGAAATGAGAATAGTGAGTGCAAGGACAAAAGAAGAGCAAATGAGAGAATGGATACTTGTTGATCTATGTCCGGTGATGTCATTAGAAGAAATGAAGAATATACTAAATGAAGCAAAAAGGGATTTTAAGAGAAAAACAAGGGTGAACAAGCTGATGATTGGACATACTGAAGAAGTTGCAAAGGATACTGAGAAAATCCTTACAGAAATTTTGTTGAAGAACAAATACAATGTTGTTTCTAAAGACGTGCATGATGAAGATGTTTCATCTGGTCCGATAGCACAAGAGGGAAAATAAGATACATTTGAGGACACTCTAAATCCTCTAGACATACATGAAACTAAAACTCCTATGGAGATTGAAGCTCCTAAAGTTGTGTCGGTTGAAGAAAAAGGGATTCTTGAAGCCATGCAAGAATCAGTGACTGAAGAGAAGAAGGATGAATTGAAGGAGATTCCTATGGAAGCAAGAGGCACTGCTAAGGTAGTGAAGGAGTTTTTAGAAGAGAAATAGGAAGAGTTTGATCATGAATTGATTAGAGGTCCTATCAACTTGGCTACTTTGTCTCCCATTGAGAAACTAAAAGTTGCATCATTTGCACAGGGCAAGGCAAGGGAAGAAATTTTGAAATCACATATTAAAGATAGTGAGCTGTTGAATCTTGCATCTGGTATTCTAGAGAAGATCATGCCTTCATATGTCAAGGATTCATCTGATTCTCCATCTGGTTAGCTGAAGAAGCTTGTTAATTATGTAAGTACTCACTTTGAGTCACTTGAGAAGTTAGCTATGGATAAGGTTTAGAAGGAGTTTGATGCTAAAAGGTTTAGTAGGTTGAAAGGGATGATAGCTAATGATAAATCTCTATTAACTACTTGTGTAAAGAATATTCAAAGTTCTTTGTCTGAAGGTGGTAACATTTATAAGTCATGTCTATCTTTATCTAAGTTCATTGAGGACATTAAAAAGAAAATGAAAGAATGTGAGAAACAATTAGCAAATATCACTCAAGCATTTGATCCTCTAACCATTTCTGTTGGAAAGAAAGAAGGTCAAGTTATATCCCTGGTTGACAAGATCAAAAGTTTGAAGCATGAAGAAGGTAATTTTTTTGAAAGAGTATGTGAGCTTAGAGGACTAATTGGTCTGAAGATGGAAACAATGTTGAGTGCATTGAAGGAAGCACAAGAAGCTTTGGCGGTCAGTGATTTGACGAACCTTGAATAAAAAAAATGTAATCTTACTTATTCTGTGGTCACATGACTATCTTGGGGAGTCTCAAGAAGGGTTGGGATACAAGTTTGAACCTGTTGAAGAACAATTTTGCAAATCTATTCAAGTTTATGTAAGTTGTAGAAGAATGTTTGTATATATGCAGTTTATTCATAGCAATTTTGTTTGATCTTGGTATGTAGATTCCTTCCTTTTTCATTGATGTCCAAAGGGGAGAATGGGACAGTGAAAAATGCCTTAATCATCCCAGGGGGAGTTATTTTTTTGAAGTTTTGAAGGTAGGCAGTGTAATTCATGTTGGTACTGATCCAACACTTAGTCATTTTTCACTAAGTATTTCCATCAATGCCAAAGGGGGAGATTGTTGGCAAGAGACACTGCATAAGTTATTTGGTGTTTTCATTGATGGAAACCCTAGTCAAAGATTCGATCTGCACATCAACATTTGATCATACTAGAAGTCAAATTGAAGTTTCGTAATTAACTCTCAAGTTAGAACAGAGCATCCGACAAAATTGTGTTCATTGATTCATATGCAAATTCTCTGTTATCTTTTTGAGTTGTGGATCTCAAGGAAGTTTTTTTAGTGTATTATCTGTGATATCCTTGAATCTTAGATCCTTGTATCAATCTGTGTGCAAGTTAGAAGACCCAGTTGATTGATTTTCTGTTTAACGGTGCAAGAAGGCCAACTTGGTGAATGTAGCATGTTGCAGATATTCAAGGAGTAATTGTTTAAGTATTTTTATGTTTGATCATGTTGATTTGGGTCCTCACTATGTTGTGGCCAACTTTGGTTGGTGCACATTGAAAATTAATTATGGATTGAGCTGACAATTTGTAAATATTTTCTATTTTTGATGAAGCCGACATGTAGCAATTAAATCTTTAGTCGTGGATATATATAAGCAATTGTGTATATCATTTTGACATATGTACGAAGTGTGTTGATGTGTATTGTGAAAATTAGACGGTTTGTACAATGATTATGCACAGTTTCACTTGTGCATAAAAGGATTTGTGATGCGAGTTGAAGCATAACAGAGCAGAAGAGTAGAATCAAACAAAAGGTCAAGGAAGCGATTAATGTGCTTAACTGGAACTATTCTTAGGAATTTGTAGATGCTATATCATAGTTCACCTCTCCAGTTGTCTTTTGAAATTGATTGTAAGGTAGTGAGCCTTTCTTTTTTTGAGCAGTGAACTCTAGGTAGTGCGCCTAAATGCAAGTGCATTCTCATTTTGTAAACATATTTTTGAGTACACTCAGATAATATTGTGGATTTACCTCCACCGTGGTTTTTCCCCTAATAGTGTTTCCATGTAAAAATCCTTGTATTATGGTGTTGTGGTTGCTTGCTTTATGTTCATGCATATTTCTTCTGGTTGTATGTTATAAGTACTTTAAAGATTAGATTAATAAAGCTAAAAATTGCAGAACACTGATTCAAACCCCCTCTTGGTGTTCCTTGATTCCAACAGTTTTAAAATGTATTTAATGTAAAATATATATTATAATGTATTTTTACATATCCCTAGGTACATTTGTGACAAAATTCAGTTGGAGATGGATGATGAATATGTTGTAAATATTTAATATACTCCAAATATTTAATGTAAATGTAATCTCAACCTTTGGTGTTGAGATACTCTTCACCATTGATTTTTCCTTGGGTTTTTTAGCCTTAGCTATTAAAGATAGTTTTCTCTCAATTGCAAAGGGTTATTGAATAAGAATTATTATAACTAGCATTTTGAAATCAATACAAGCAGAGTATTGGATTTTGGTGTTTCACTTGTTTTTTCTTATGTATGCATGGTTCATTTCTTCAATATTAGATAAAGTTCAATTATGATAATGGTGAAGTGCGAATATATTTGATAGATATTGGGTTCATATCATTTTTAATTTTTTGATTATAAGTTACTTTGTATGGTTAGTTTGAGCCTTATTTTAGTATTAGTTCAATTATGAATGTTTATTTAGATTACACTAGAATTGGGTATTTGCATAAATGCTCATGATTTGAAAATCTTTCATTTCCTTTGAAGATTTCATTGCTCTTGTAATATTTTGATCTAGTCTCTAAGTAAGTAGGAATTGATTTTGTGAGGTATTAGTCTATCTATATTATTGATTCATTATGTCATTATCCTCAGGTTTTCTCAACTTAATATTTTCTTGCCCTATCTTTTGAATTTTATTTAAAGCTGAGTTAGTTTAGGAAGAAAAGCATCACTTAGATTGTCATAATAGATGTCGATTATCATTTTCCAATTTTAGATCTAGAAACTCACTTAGGGTTTCATAATAGTTTGAGATCTTTCAAACCCTTATTATTCAAGTTCCAGCTAAGTAATTGTACGATCCTTTTTAAAACAATACAAAATTAAACCATTGAGCCATTTTGCAAAGTCAAGACCTGACTATTGAAGCCTTGGGGTTATCTTTCTATAGTTTTAAAAGTTATATTTTCTTTCAATAGAGACAAAATAATTCATGTTTTGTCTATGTAGTGATGTGTAAAAACACTCATCAACAATATCCAAAGTTACATTCTAGGTATGATAGATATATCAATCATCATTTACAAGATATGTCCCCATTGATAATGATGAGGTGGTAGAGACTCATTGGTAGACGATGTCGGGGTTATAGGTTATTGGAGGGAGTGGTGAGAGATGTCATATCCATTACAATTATATACCTTGGATGCAAGGGGAGTAGGAGATATAGGAGGGGACATAATAGATATAATTAATAGTGGGGTATCTCATGAGGGGTAGATCTTAATTTTTTGATGGACCAAATAGAGAGAGATAATGCACATGTTAGTTGTTTCATAATAGTTTTTAACCTTTTGAGTTAAACATGTGTAGCTTATATAGGATTGGAAATAGAGTGCAATGAACTTTGGTCTAAGTGGGATAAATTATAGAGAAAGTTGGTAGAGACAAAGATACCACCACCTTAGGAGACCCTATAAAAATTAATTTTATTTAATAATACATGCCATCATATTTAGAGATTCCTAGATTGTTGGAGGAGATCAAGAGGATACAAGAGAGAGTATCTATGAGAAGTAACATAATAGGAAATAATTTCCCATTAAAATATGCAATGTGTGAGGTAGAGGATGGGTTTTCAAAGTCACCTTTGTAGTGCATTTTAGATATATTATTAATTGCTCATTTTTATACTAGATATATAAATATGATTTCCCCTTTTTAACTAAATGAAATGTATAGTAATGTTTAGTATACTTCTTATTTCTATGTATGCTCATGTTTTTATGCAAACTACATGTCTCTAATAACTATAAGCAATAATGAACATGATAAGCAATAATGAAATTTATATTATTAGATTAGTTAATCACTACACATGAAGAATATCCATATTCTATTACCAAATAAATATTATATTGCACTATTTATAACCACAAGAGATATATTATATGTAAAATATGTATTTCTAAAGCCCAAATATATAGATATCAGATATTAAATGGCTGTTATTATTTTTTTCTATTTCATCCTTTTACAAAATATATTAGAAAATATCTAAAACCTTTATTTTTATTTCTTTTAATTGACTCTAATTCCTTTTCCCTTGTGTCCAAATTATTAAATTATTAAAAATTTAGGATCACATGAATTTTCAAATGAGGTAGATATGTTCGAATAGTACTAATATACAATCAATTATCATATACATAAGATAATTTAGAATACTTAGTTTTGTTTTTATTCTTTGATGTCATACAAATACATATAGATAGATCTATATATTAAGATGGAATAAGAAAATATTGATCATATATCTTATACTCTCTCATAAAGGAAGTTGTGAACTCCAATCTACCTTAATCATCTCCAAAATGAGCATTACCATCAGGTGGAGAATCATTCTTTTTTATTTAGGTATTAATTTTTATTGATGTATGCATTTATTTTCATTCTTGAACCATTTGATGATGATCAAAATAATGCTCACCAAATGGATGCTCATCTAAATGATTAGTATAAATATTATTCTATGCTTAAACTTTAAATTTTAATGTACAATAGATGAAAATGCATTCATTTTCTAAAACCTTTTTATAGAATATCTCTATATGAAGCTAATGTATATGATAAATCCCAAAGAGAAATGTTATCTTGAGTGGTAAAAAGTTGTTATTTACATTATACTATTTATGTACCTTGGTTGTTAGCTTAGGAGGAGGAAAACTAAATTTTTTAGGTTATAAAACTATATGATTTTATGTGTTGCTTTGTATTCTAGCCACTTTTTGATATGTATTCCCAATTACATGATGAGCTATAAGTATATGCTTATGTGAACTAGGTATTACATGTAATACAAGAGGTTTTAAAGGATTGTGGTAAACAAGGAATAAAACCTCTCTATCTAGACAACATGAAAGGCGAATGAATTCATAAGAGGAGTGAAAATATAAGCCATATGAATAAATTAGGTGAAGTAAATAGATGATTATCTACATATGTGACATGATAAAACATAGACAAATCAATAAAATCCTCTATCACTCAAGGGAAAGAAAATAAATTAATAAAATCATGTGCTAATAGAGTGAATGAAATATAATAAATAAAACATAAATCAAACCATTGCAATTATATATCAATTAATGTGCTTACAAATTAATTCATTGATAATACATCATCTTATGTATTATCATAAAGCATAAGTAGTAATACTTAAAATGTAAATATGCATTTTAGTACCATCAACATGATGAAGTATGAATTCCTCACTAAGGCATGCATACTGCCATGTAGTTCACTTCGAAGAAATCAATATATAATGTAGAAAATTATATGCCTGCATAATTTAATGCAATTTTTTTAATATGCTTTGAAATCTATTCACATAGTATGTTTTAGGGATCACTTGAGCCCATCCTTAGCCTAATTTTCCCTCACCAAATTGCCAAGTTTCTACATCATGACCATAATATACCTTTTGAATTGGTATCAAGTGCTATATTTTTGAGTGATTTCCCTATGATGGTAGCACAATGCACCAAAATTTACATGATGTGCTAGTGTCCCACAATTTTTAAAAAAATCAACATTGCTTTCTACTCAACTACCTACTATAGCCTATGGTAATGCTCATTCATTAGAAAATTCCTTCCATAATTTGAATCCAACCCTTGAGATTCCACAACCTTACTCATCCAAAAAGGTTTTTGAATTTTTTCTAAGTAGAAATACACATATATCTTCTTATTTCTCTCTCTCTCTCTCTCTCTCTCTCTAGATTACAAGAATCAGTCAGGTATCCATCCCTCTATAAATTGCAATGTGCCTGGTAAAAAAATTTCATGTGACCAGTGATGCTGGTGCGACATGCCCTCTGGTACCACGAGGATGGTGGGGAGACTAGACCTCATGACCTTTTACCTGCAACAGGATGCTTTAACCAATTGAGCTAGGCCCACCACCCGTTTCTCTCTCTCTCTCTCTCTCTTTTGGATACAACAAGAAGATCCTATTATTGCAACAAGAGATATCTAATCAAGCATAATGAAAAGGTTGAAGTTGTGGTTTTATTGTGGACATGTTCAATATTTTTCCTCTCTTCTCCTCCATCACTATGTTGGTAATATCCTTTACCTTTTATTCTTATTTATTTATATTTCAAAGCTTCTCATTCTCTATCAATTGTTTCTACATTCTTGGCAAATATTTTGATGATCTTCACCTTCTATTCTCTCATTTCATTTTATACATACTAGGGTGTTATTCCCCATAGACCAGGGATTTAAATCTCATTATTTTTTATTTATTTTTCATTATTATTAGTCCTTGATGCTCTTAGGCTAAGAGAACACACTATTTCAATTATTTTACATCTTAGATACCCATCAATGTTGAAAGAATAAAATAGGGGATTGACCACTTTTGGAAAGCTAAAAAGAAACCTTAAATATTTTCCTCATTCTTTAGCTATATGTATTTGAGGAAAATACCCAACCACATAGAGGTTTGTACATGTTCTCTTCTTTATCATTTCTATTTTCTGCTTGAAATATAAAAATTAGTTACATTTCTTTATCTATTCATTATCTTTTGTTACTTGGGGTATTTCTATATTTCCTTTATGCTTTACTATACAATTGCGAAAGAGTGTCTATGATAGACATATGCAAATTGTGCTAGCATCTTGGATAGTGGCTTCCTGCTTTTTGCTCTAGGTTTCTAATTTTTAATCATTTTTTAAAGTATGTGATCAATTTCTAAAAATTCAATTCTACTTTATTATAAAGCAATATTTTCCTATTTTCCATTATATTTTAGCTAAACAAGTTAACATATTTTTACAAGAGTGGAACATCCTAGGGTAATTTGGTAACATTTTCTCTTTTCATAAAACAAATAGTAGCAAAAATATTACATTCTTGAAACTAGACTCATCCTAGAGTAATTTAGGAAAATATTTAACATTAAACTTAGATCCATTTTCCTATATTTGGCGAAATTGATTTTCCTCATTAATTTATTTCTAGGTTCACCCATTACATTATGTTCAACATATAGTTCCTTTTCTTTCTAAAACAAATATTTTTTTTTTCTCCAATAATTTAGTACCTTTGATAAGGTATTTTTTAAAAGATAACCCTTCTTGAAGAGAAATAAGATGATTTTATTCAAGGATTTCATCACTCTAAATTTTAATAGAAAAATTCCTCTATTCATAATGAAATAATAATAATAATTATTCATCGAGAAATATAATGATTGACCTGGAGTGCATCGATCTGACTTACTAACATGCGTTTCTTCCTAAATCATCCCTCGGTCTAACCATTTAATCAAATTCCCTATACGATTAAATTCGTAATGTCGTCTGTAATTAAATAAAATCATTTTTGTCTAATTAGGTCATTTTTTCTCTCTGTTAATTAAATCAATCCATGATCTAATTATCCCTATTTAATTAAATAATCCAATTTATTTGATTAAATCACGTAGAGGAACCTATCCATTAAATTAAATATTAAAACCTTGTTTGAAGTTTAGTCTAACACCATCCCCTTTGATTAAATAAATCAGATTATTTTATTTAATTAACCTCTTATCATGTCCTCTCTTATGATTTAAATGAAATCCTAAATCTAAGTCAAATAGGTCCACATCATCTAATCTCTCTCATTAAATTAATTAAACCTTGATTAATTTAATCTAATCTCATGTCACATCCTCTAGAGAATGCAAGTTGCACATGAAAATAGATTTAATTCATTTATTAAATCCCTATTTTCCCTCACATGGCATCTTTTGGAATATTCCCCTAATTTGAATTCAAAATCCAAGTGGGAATAAGTCCTTCCAACAAGGCATTTAAGATCTCTTACATGTCCTTTTCCTTGAGCTAAGTGGCATTTATTGCATTTTCCCCTTCCCTCTTACATGTCATTTCAACAAATTTGAATTTCAAATATTGGCATTTATTGGCACAAACCCCAAATCTTGCACAACCATCATCCATTCATAGCTTGACAAGTGGCACCATATCATTGGATGAAAGTTAGTCCCACATTGATCAAATTTGGGATTTCATCCATCTTGAAATCCTATAAATGAAGGGCTCCTCTCCTCATTTCATCATCCACAATTTGAGTAAAGTTACCATGCTCAAATATCTATCAAGTTTCACACCATTGAGCTCTTAGCTAGGTTCTTTTGCAGATTTGGCTTGGAGTCTTCATCATTCATCATCAAAAGTGGATCAAAGTTCATCACCAAGTCTACATCTATCAACATTGCATCATAGGAATTGGGAAAGGGCCAAATTTCCACATCAAATTGGCACCAATTCCCCCATGGGAACAAGAGTTTGCTATTTTAATTAGGATTTCATCTTTGGTTTATCATTTTATTATGTTTTTGCATATTTTCATTCCTAGTTTGAGTTGTAAATGGATTCCATGGGGAATCCTTGTTTATGCTTGCAATATCTAACTTGAGGTGTTTTATCCTTCTTGTTTTGCAGGTACAATAGATTGGGGTTCACACCAGCTAACCTTACTTCAATCCTATCATCACTAGAGTAAAATTTATGCATAAA
This sequence comes from Sequoia sempervirens, assembly GCA_007258455.2. Taxonomy (NCBI): domain Eukaryota; kingdom Viridiplantae; phylum Streptophyta; class Pinopsida; order Cupressales; family Cupressaceae; genus Sequoia; species Sequoia sempervirens. The sequence goes on along the minus strand of VDFB02112536.1, from coordinate 68,506 downwards.
TTCTGATGTGCATGAATAGAGAATATGGGTTTGGCCATGCACCATCTTAAATGGTGAAGTCTTGAAGTGAGCCTTAATCCCAGTCCTATCTCTACAATAAAGCAAATGTTAACTAAGGCGCCACTGTGATTTGTTTCTAACAGCTTTTTGATTAATTCTAGAGATTCCTACAGCTGATTCTCTGCCAACCCATTTCCTTTACTACAGTTTGAATACTAAAAATTTGGCATCTGGCTCATGAAATGAACCTTAGGAAGAGGTTGCATGGCCATTGTCACATACCAGTGCAAAGGGTACTCCAAACCTAGTTGTGATGCATTCAGTGAGGAACTTGGTTACTACCTCCGTTGTGCTATTCTTGCAAGGTATAGCTTTTGTCCATCTCGTGCAGTAATCCATAGTAGTCAAAATAAATTTATGTCCTGTAGAAGAATTTGGGTTAATTACCCCAATAAAATCAAGTGCCCATTGGGCAAATGGTCTTACCTCATAAACAAGTTGTAATGGCATGGCAAGATGACACTCTCTTGATGCAAAATTTTGACATATATGACATGTCCTTACATGTTGGTGGGCATCCTTGAACACACATGGCCAATAATAACCAGATCTGAGGATCTGATGTGCCAAAAAATTTGCAAAACCATGACCCGTGCCATGTTTCCTATGAAATTCAACAATTGTGTGCTTAACTTCTTGTTGATCAAGACATCGTAGATAAACCCCCTCAAAATTCTTTCTGTATAACAACCCTCCTTTGAGCATATAATGGGAGATTTTCATTCTCAGTGCTCTCCTCTGAGTTGTATTCATTCCCTCTGGGCACCGATTATTGAGCATGAAATAAATAATATCAGCATACCAAGGGTCATTAGAGAAGGATTATGTTGTGTACTGCTGACAAATAATGTTCTCACCAACATCCACTATTACTTTAGACAGACCTTGACTTCGGACAAGTTTCATAGGGTGAATCTCTAGATCAAACTCCTACAAAATAACCATCCATTTCCCTCTTCGTTCTCCCAACTCGCTTTGCATAAGTAGAGACTTCACAGCCACATCAGGAACCACAACAATGATTTGACTTTGAAGGATATAATGCCTAAAATTCTTGATAGCTCTAACCAACGCAAAAGCTTTTTTCTCAAGAGGTGGGTACTTGGCTTCAACATTCTTAAACGAAGAGCTCATGAAGACAATTGGCCTTTCACCCCCCTCCTCTCTTCGTTGTGTTAGGACGGCTGCACATGAGTGTTCAGAACCAAAAGAATAAATATAAAATGGCTTCAAGTAGTCAGGACTGGTGGGGACTGGTGCCTCCTAAATGGATTGCTTAACCTGAGAAAAAGCAGCCTTTGCCTCATTACTCCATTCTATTCTAGCATCTTTCTTCATCATTTCATTCAAAGTTTTAACAATCTCTGCAAAACCTGTGATAAACTTCCTGACAAAGTTGATCTTTCCGAAGAAAGATCTCATCTCCTTCTTACTTCCTGGCATGGTTAACTTCAAAATAGACTCAACTCGGTCTGGATCTATCAATATTCCTCTTTTCGAGATTATGTGTCCCAAAATTTTCCCTTCAGAAACCTCAAACACACACTTTTTAGGATTTAGAGAGACACCATACCAGATACATCTTTCAAGAAATTTAGCCTGTAGGATGGTTTAGTCTATCTTTAGAGAATACTGCCAGGTCATCCATATAGACGATGATGCACTTACCAATCAAATATTTGAATCCTACGTCCATGCCACGCTGAAAGGTTTATCCAGCGTTTATCAAACCAAATGGTATCCTCCTGTAAGCAAATGTTCCCCACTTAGTAGTGAAGGATGTTTTCATTCTATCTTCATAATTAATGATCACCTAATTATATCCAAAATAACCATCTAGGAATGACATCATCTGAAACCCATTCATAGTTTGCAAGACTTCATCTAGAGAAGGGAGTGGGTAGTTTTCTTTTTCCGAAGCTCTATTCAGATTCCTGAAATCTACACATAGCCCGATCTCTCCATTCTTCTTACGAACTTGAACTAAGTTAGCCACCCATATTGAATGTCGTACAGGGAAGATTATTCTTGCAGAAAGAAATTTCTGAACTTCCTTAAAGATCAGTGGTTCAACCAGGGCATTGACAGGACGTTGTTTCTACCGAAATGGTCTAGCTTCAGGCTTCAAAGGAATAGAATGAGTTATCACAGAAGTATCAAATGTTTTTATATCTTCATACCCCCAAGCTATCGCAGCAATATCTTTCTTTAGTGCCCTCAATATATCTTTTCTAATTGCTTCAGGGTAGACTTTCCCTATGTAAACATTCCTTTCAGGGCTAGAGTCAGCTAAGTTAACTGTTTCATATTCACCTTCGTCATCTTCGGTTGATACCTTTTCCTGAGCCCTTGGATCTAAATAAAAAAATCTTTTTAAGGCCAGCATTCCCTTGGGAATGCTATTAGTTTTTAAATTGAGGACACCTTTTGTATCACAGTTTTTGGGGTTCCTGTCTCCCTAATCCCTATCGGACTCATCGATGATCTATCATTCAAAAAAATCTGAGCTTGCTAGGAAAGCAAGGATATGTTGATCGTCGCCAAAAACTTGAAAGTTCCTGACATTATCAAGAACAGCAGGGGTGGATATCAATTCTACTGAGAATCTCTTGAGCTTGGAGCCTCGCATGGGCTCTAGGGTACTTGTGACAACAACTAATGAATCAGCTATTTGATTCTCCTCTCTAGGGATTAAAATAATCCCAAAAGCATCAAAGTCCTCAATCAGGTTCCATACCTGATTTCTATAAGCTGCCAACCTTTTATTGTGACATGTGTACTGGCTGCGTACTTGCTTAATAATTACTTCTGAATCTCCTTTAACCATCAAGGTGGTAACTTTCTTCTGATGTGCGAACATCAGTCCCTGAGCTAATGCTTCATATTCTACTATATTGTTAGTGCATTCAAACTACAACCTGTAAGAAGCAATTTTTTTTCCCCTTTCGAGCTGGTTAACTCAATTCCCGCACCACACCCTATTTTAGATTTGGATCCATCAAACATGAGGATCCATAGTTGATAATGAGCTAGGTTTGATCTCATTGAGCTTGTTGTGGGTGCTTGGATAAGATGAACCATAGGTGAGGCCACTTGATCTTTTGCATCAAATATTGGGAATGGGTGTTCAATAGGTTCATCAGGTGCAATATCTGATTCCTGCTCAGATATATTATGTAATCCTAGGATATTTTTCTGAGAGTTATCTATATCTTTGATTAACCCCTAAGGTTTTGGTATACTTGTGAGTACATGGGTATCAAACAAACCCTGGGGTTGTTCAACACAACTATGTTGGTCAAGTATTATGACCGAGGTAGGTTCAATTTGAGGAGGGACTCTTTCTGAAGGTATATTATCTCTAGTTAACATTATTGCATTTTTGGATTCAAATGAGAAGTGATTTGAAGCGGTCTCAAGGTAACTTGGGCTAGTTTCTTTAGTTTGGAAAACATGATTTAGAACACTGATGCAGGGTTGGCAGGTTAATTCCAAATGATTTTGGTAGTGCACCCTACACCAATTTGGGAGCAGAAGACTCCTCAAATCGATATCTTCCCCTAAGACCAGCTGATCCTTGTTGTGCAGTTTTTGCACACACGCCCCACTTGGAGTGGGGACCCCCTTTCTTTTTTGTGTCTTTGACCTTTGATTTTATTGGATTTATCATTTTGGGATCTTGACATGTTGGTTTTGCTGGCTTTGCCCTTGCCTTGGGGTTGCAGTTGATTGAAATTGAGTTTTTGGCTAAGTCCGGGTTTTCACCTAGATCCGGGATTTTCCGCCTCTGGCGGATTTTTCCGGCCCTGGTTCCTTGTCCGTCTCTTGCCGGATTCTCTGATGCCGGGTTTTTTCCTAACTTCGGGATTTTCCGGTCCAGTCGGATTTTCCCGGATCCCGTCAAAGTCCCGATCTTCCTGTTTTCCCCGGTTTCTGCATTTCCGCGGAATCCGTGTCTCCGCGCATTCTAGGATTCTCTGAAATTCCACTTGGGGCTCGGGTTCCCGGACTTGTCAGAAACGTCTTTTCGCGCATTAATGGCCGAGGTACCTTGGTTCAGACGGGTATAAGGGCGAATTTAGGGCATTTTCTGATCCATTCCAACTTCGATTGCTTCCTCGTTTTCTGCTCTGGCGATTCAGAACTTGCGTTTGAGCTTTGAGGATTGATCTTGGTTTGCTTGCGCGTGAATTGCTTGAGTGTTGCTGCCAGTATCTCGTGGCTTAGACGTGTTGTCACGTGGATTAATTTTCTGAGCTCGATTTCTGCCCGTCTTGGTCCATGGTATGTATTCGTTGCCCTTCCGTTTGCTTGCATGGTAATTTGAGGTTTTCTCGTACTGGGCATTGTTGAATTTTGGGTCGGCCCGTGTTTTGGTTTTGGGTTTCGTATTTATCTAGTCGGGTTGATCCATTTTTTTTATTGAGGCCCATCTCTCGTGCCCTATAAGTTCTGTTTGTTCATTTAATTGCATATTTACATTTTCGACGGAATTCTGGGTCTTGTTGCATGTTTGTTTTGGGTGCGGAATGTGTTACCATGCGAATTTAGGGTTTCCTTGGTGTTTCGGGTTAACGCGGATGATTTTGATCTTTGTGTCGTTCACTTTCGCTTCGCTTCGTGGTCGGGCTTCCTTCGGCCCGTGAGGGGATTAGGGCTTTTAGGTAAATCCTGAACCGAGATCTTTAACCCTAAAGCTTGCTCAAGTTTTACGGCGATATGTGGCGGTTCATTCAGTACTGCCGCTTAGTATGGTATCCTTCCTTTTCATGGAGTGCTCGGTGAGTTGGAACTTCGCATATTCAGGTCCGTGATTGTCACGCGCTTTTGGGTTCGCTCGAACTTAGGCTGAAATCTTGGTAGATTGTTCAGTTTACATCGACGGTTTTCATTTTTCGGTTTCGAGGCTTTCTTTCGGGCGAATTTCTGTGGCCCTGATTTTCCTGCCTTTTTATTCCATGGACAGTATACTCGTTGATGCTGTCTCATAAAGTCCACCGCATTCGGATTTTCCATTTCCGCTTGGTCATGCCTTTTGCATATTTCGGTGATAGGATTGGTGGCATGTTTGTTAGTGCCTATTTCTTGATTGCCAATGAGCAAAATCAATGATTTTCCTTTGATTTCCGAACATATTAATGATTTACATGGCTAATAGTGCTTTGGCAGCAGAAATCCGTCTGGGTCGGATTTCTCCGAAATTCCACCCCGACGGTATTTTCCCGGATTATTTGATTTCTCCGGATCTCGGAAGATTGGCAATTGGCATTTGGTTTTAATGGATTTATATGATGTATGCTAACCTTTTGGATTGATATGAGCTTAATAATTGAATTCTAATAATGATTCTTGGATGTGCAGGCCGAATCAAGCAAAGCTACTGCTGGGAAGTCCAAAGGTGGTGCAGGGGCATCTGTAGTTTCCGAGACAGAAAGATTGAGATTAGACATGAAGAGTCAGGTCCCAGAGAGTAAGATATCCTCCGTGTGGGCAGATGTGTCTGATACAAACATTGGTGCCTGGCGTTACGAAGAATTCAAATAGAGAACAGCTGAGAGGGACCAATCGGCATTGAGGCAGGGGATGATGAACTCAGGGTTGCATTAATGCTGGCGTCTTCCAGTACCTGGGGCATAATGAGCTGGATTTTGAGTGTACAGTAGGCGACGCTTTTTGACATTACGTGATGAAAGAAGTTAGCACTAAGGGACGAGCGTTGGCAAACTTCACCCAAATTCCATTGCCCCAGCCAAGATGTCGATCTCCTCGGTTCAAGGCCTCTAAACACTGACATCAGCCGCGACATATTATGAGAACGAGCCAGTTAAGGCTCAACAGCTTATCAACTCATGGCTTGAGAAGCCCAAGTCTCACCACTCCAAATTGCCCAAACAGTTGCACAGGGTGAAGTTCAGGCCGGATATCTATGACGCCATCACATTGTTGAGCAGGGTGGCCGGACTTAAAACTGTCGGGGTATTGGAAAATTGGATGGTCCATGTGATCACCAAGATAGGCCAAGGAACGAATTACCACTGGGCAGGACTTATCAGTGCAGAAATAGATAGGCAACTGAGGAATGTTTTGGAAGGAAAGAAGTTTACCATGTCCTCCTATGTTATATATATACTGGCCATCTCCTACCCCTACAAGGGACTGACTCCTGCGGGAACCGTTGGACAAGACGTTATCTATGAGATCTATCCGGAATTGCACCTCGCATATCGAGATTAGGAGGGCCACCGATGCCTCACTATGCACATTACCTGCATCTTCAATGCGGCGCTGATTAGGGGATTGTCCGGCTGGGGCCGGCGCTGATTAAGACCACGGGTTCGGCCCATCCGGGGCCTCTAATTTCTTACTTACTCTCCGGATTTCATTGATGCCCATGTTCTTACAGACGCCCCAGATCCCAATCGGACGCTAGTGCTACTGGAGGTCGTAAGACAAATTTGTGAGTTCGATACGGTGGTGAAGAGGGAGAAACATAAAACTGGTTTTGGAGGTGACTTCCCTCTTGGGATTGGCATGGATGTGATGTGCCCTTCCATTCAATCAGCTCACACTGCAGGTGAGGAATTGGCCACCTATGGATTCTCTTTCCATTCAAAGAGAATGAATTTTGACATCACCGGGGGTGCACAGAAAAGGGCTACCCGGGAATACAGGCACAAAGAGGACTTGGAGGACTACTGAGTCAACATCAAGGATGACCTTGATGCACGAAGGAAAAGGTATTCCCGGCTGCCAGTAGAGGCAATTAGGCAATACAATGTGAAGCTGATTCCGGATCAGCTGGAAGATGATGGAAAACTAGTCCAGGACCACGTATATGAGCCCATTAAGGATAAGTCAGTAGCAGATATTGATTGGAATGAGCCTGAGGTGACAGAGTTGGAAGACTTAATGGCTCCAGTGCTAAAATATACCTTTGCTTGGATTAAACATGAGGTCTGGGTGTTGGAAAATGCCAATGTACCCTTCACTTTCGACCTGATGGGGAATCTCAACCCCATGTCCACTTCTGAGGAATCCGGGGAAGAGGACCCCAAAGGGAAAACAGCCAAGGCCTCTCCTTTCAAAGTCAAGGTCAGAAGTCCTAAGGGGACTCAACCTGCAGCAAAAAGGAAACCTATCAGCAAACGCAGGTGGAAGACCCTGACTATCAGCAAGTCCTCGGACGAGGAGGAGGCGGAGAAAGCTGAAGAAGAAGATGTTCCTCCACCGCCCAAGAAAGCCAGAACTGCAAGGGTGGGGAAAAAGAAAGGCCAGACGACTTCAGAGGATGAACCCCCAATTGTGGATGTGGAAAGCTTCAGAGGGGAGAAGACCAAAGTATACACTAGAAGATCCATAACTCCTTCCCCAAAGGATGCTGCACAGCCAAAGGATTCTTCTCCAATATTGCCAGCCACTGAACAGGACAAGCCTGTCTCTCCTCCACAGAGTGTAACAGAACCGGAGAATCCGGATGAGCAGGAAATCAGCGGAGAGGCAGAACCGTTTAAAGAAGGAGCATTATTCAGTGAGGCTGCTGAGCTCGAGGTAGAGACAGAAGAAAGGCACACTTCTCCCTTGGTGCAGTACGAGGACTCTCCGGAGAGTGAGAAGGGCCGCGGATCGCCAAAACCGGAGAAAAGCATCCCCGCTAGAACTCCATCGCCGGTGCTTCCTGAGTTGGGATTTGAGGAGACTGACCAGGGTGAACAGCCTCCGGAGAAAGAAGATGACAAGGCAACAGAAGAAGAAGAAGTCGAGGTGACAGTAGTAGAAGAGGAGAAAGCCACAGAGGACCCGGGGAAAACGGACACAAAAGGAATCCGGACAGACCCTGTAGCCCCGGACTGGTTAGAAAAAGAAATAGCAAGGAAGAAACAGGTGATAGTGGAGGACACTCCTCTTGACTGGGATGCAATGTTATCCCAGATTGGTAAGGGGAGGAAGAAGAAGGCTGCCAGGATAATTTCCTGAGTAGAAAGGGATGAGGTGCACAACCGTGTGGTCCACATCGCTACCCCTGTTGCAGATAAAACAAGAGATGAGGTAGCAGGCCAGGATTACAGTGTCCAAACCATTAACCTTGGGCCGGCCTCCCTAGAGCAAGACATTGAGGAATTCGAGGGGTCAAGTGCTGTAATTGTAGACAGATTGAAGAGGGAGACTCAGACAAAGCGAGAATTGAAAAGGGAAAATGAAAGGTTGAGGAAAAGCTTAGAAGAGGTCATGAAACCTCTACAGTCCCTCCATCCGTCCTCCTCTTCTACTCCCGGATTTCTGCCGAAGGAAACAATTTCTGGCATAGAGAAGATGAAGGCTTCCGCACAAGCTGCCACAGACTGGTTGATGAGTGTTCGGACACAAGGAGATGAAGCTATTAAGGAGATCTTGTCTATTGGCAAGGATGTAGTCCGAGGAAAAGAACTGATGGAAAGCATCCTTTCTCAGGATAAGAATGATGTCGATTCCCTGCTGCAGAAGACAAAGATTATTCTAGGGCATGGCAAGGAACAATTGGGTAAGGATGGAATTCTCCCCTCCACCAGATTGGATGAACCGTGGGAATGGTTCGAGGCATTGCAGATCAGGCAGGGAGCCCTGAAAAAGATACAGAAACGAAGAAAGTCCATTGATGCTGACCTCACTGCAATTTATGATGGTTGCATTGCATTTTTTGAAGTGATGACAGGGAGGAATAAGATGGCTCCTAAGTACCTAAGTTTAGATCAATTAAAGGAATGGTGGCATGAGGTTTATGCCTCGGATTCTGATGAGGTTGTCACTGGCCATATGCTTGACGATGCAGCCACATATCTGGCAGTGATAGATAGATACCTGACCAGCAGAAAGGATTGGAAGAAAACCATTGAGCGGTCCAATGAAGGGATTGATTCGATTAAATGCCGGCTCAAAGTTTTGCCATTGCCACCCATTGCTGAGCTGGAAGGAGTTTTCTCGAAGGTCCAGGGGTCACCAGCGTGGAGGAAAGGCAAAGGAAGCAGCGGTTAATGTTTATCTCGAGATTTGTGCTTCCCTATTATCATAGGGCATGCATTGGACCGGACTTCCTTGGGGACTGTGCCTTGGCCGACTTGGATGATGGCATTAAATGTGTGCCTTAGTTTGTTTCCTTGGCCGACCTGTTTTGGCGGTTTTTATTATTTTGTAAAATGTTTGGCTGGGCCGACATGTTTTGGGGAAAAAATTCGATAAATAGGCATTCTTGCCTTATTGTAAGGGGGGCAATTCAGAAGATTTTGATAGTAGAGATTAGCAAGAGCAATAGTTAGAGTTTTAGAATTTCTTGAAGTAGATGTCATATTTAGAACAGTTGAATTGTTGCAGCATTTGATGATTAATACAAT